>CAVNYN010248161.1:0-12179 GCA_963692815.1 Nyctanthes arbor-tristis
AAAAAAAAAAAAAAAGCAACTTTCTTGACTTATCCAAACATGTTTGGAAACAAACGTTGCTTGGCCAAACAGGAATGGCTAACATTAATGTTACCCATAACGTTTTGTACTGCATCGTCTTGAAAGATAGTAAGATCAATTCTCTAATGCAAATACTAATTGCCACATCCCCAACACAGACCCCCAAACCCCCACCCAAAATCCCAAGAAAAAGAGGAGGAGGAGGAGGCATGCACATGTGATCCCCTTGAAAGCTTCTGAGAGAGATGGCTCAGCCATTTTGCTAATCTGAGTAAGACTGTTATAATACTACAACATATCAAATCCAAAATTGAAACAAACAAAACATGAAGACAAAAGCGATATAGGAACCAACTCTCTAGTGAAACAGCCAGGTAAGTGGTTCAAAATGTCAAAATGCCAGGTAAGTTATCATTTCACATATTTCTAGAACTCCATATAGCATTTGAACTACTTCAGCGATCATGATAATTTAGTTGTCATCCTCTCAGCATCATGAGATCATGTTTAAAGCTTCTGAAAGATGCACTAGTACTGTATTTATCTTATTTGCCTTTGAAGTTTTCTTCAATTAGACATTTTGCTTCAACACTAACTTGCAAGAAATAAGAGAAATAATTTCAAAGATAAAGAAATTAAAACAATTGGTGACTAACCGGAGAAGGGAAAACTCTGCATCCAGTTGATGGGTCCAGAAAGGCAGTAAGGTCAATCACATCATCTAGCTTCAAGTGTATGCCAGTCTCCTCTTCAACCTATAATATCACGTCTGACCAAAGAATGAATTCTGAATCTACATAGTTCGATAAAAGATTACAATGAAAATTTTATGAAATCTGCGTGCAAGAACACCTTTACAATGTCAAGAAGGGAGATCCTAAACTATTAGAAATGGACGTAGCATGTCTTTGATGAACTATTACATTCAATCACTTACAAATTCATTAAGATCAGCCAATGTTTGTAATTTTAGAGGCATAATTGCTTACTAATCTGTTTCACTTTTGTGAGGAGATGAAGCATGGCATAAGTCTCACTGGTTAAGAGCACAAGCCTCAGTCAGTTGAGGAGCAAGCCTCCCAGATAACACTTAGGGGTGGTATTCCTTATGTGAGGCATGATTCAAGGTGTAAGCCTCAACTGATTTAACAAAACAATCCATGGATTGGAATACTAGGACTAATAAGTGTCTAAATTCACTAAACTTAATCCTTCAATCAGCTTTCAAAGTGTTTTCTATTTGACCTATTTTCTCAGACAACTGAAGCTGACATCATTAAACCCGAATCAAGGGAATAGGAATATTTCCTGATGACAAGAAAACTGATAATTAAAGAAAAATTGAGAGAGAGAGAGAGAGAGAGACCTCTCGAACAGCTGTTCCAACTATATCACCCTTGTCATCCAACATTCCAGCTGGCAACTCCAACATAAGCCTCCCAACAGGTACCCTAACCTTCCTCATTCAAGTAAGTCCATTGAAGTTATAAACATGGGAGGTTTCTTAATTAATTTGAAATAATATTCACTAAATGTGGATCTTATTGAACATTACTGTCCTAGGACAGTTCAATATATAGATCGTAATAAAGAAAACCTACCTGTTCTGTGAGAACGGCATAGGTCTCTCCATCAGAGTCCAAAAGGATTAGCACTGCAACAGCTGGTCCTCGTGCAAAAACAATACCTGGAACCTAAGCATGTCTTAAATAAAAGTAGATATACATGTTTGGCAAAGCCTTAAAATAAGAAAAAGATATCACTTTAAGAAATTCTTGTTTTATTTGCAAACATATTTGAATAGTCACTTTTCTCCTATTGGAAGTAAAAAACTTCCTTAAATTGAAAGCAACTCTTCTCTTACTGTCAAAAAATTACCTTCAGATCGAAAATTTTAATCAGTAGGAAATAAGTATAGCCAAACATGCTCTTTACTAAAAAGACAAAACACAGAGAGTCCAGAGAAATCCTACATTGTGCCACCCCATGACACTAAGAATGACAACCTCTGGGGGAAGAGGTATCTTTCACTGCAAGTTCCTCTAGTTTTATTAATTTTCATTTAAATCTTTTTGGAGTAGCATGTATCCAGGAAAAAAAATCCACAAAATTATCAACAGATAAAAGCAATAGCATTTTAAGAAATAACTATTTGTGTTTGGCTGTCCTCTCCTGGTCTAAAATATCAACATAGAACTTATAGAATTAAAATAAATCAATGAAGAGAAAGTAGTACGATTCGACGAATGAGGCAGAAGATCACACTAATAATATTAGTATTAGTTATCCCTAGATTGATAAAGTCAATGGTATGCAAATGCAGGGATATGAATTACCTTTTGCCCTGTTTCCTTATCCACTACATCTGCTTTGAATTTGAGAAACCCAACACGCTTGCCAAACATATCTACACCCTGCCCCAGCAAAATGGAAACAAGTCAAAATAAGGCACTCCCAAGAGAAGCTGCACCAATACAACACCTACCATACCAACACATTTCCAGTTGCCAGATACACTAAATGTATTAAGAATAAATCTTTTTGTCAATGAACAAATATTTCCCATTGTCTACTCCACCTCAGTATCAGCAATATATCCTTGGGCTTCTTATTTCAGTTGATTATCTCTAGATCTCTACTTCCACTTCCAACTAGTGAAATTCTGATCCTCTCCTATTGAAGTTTCCATCTTCATGTAAAACCTTTAGCCCGCTAGAACATATAAACTGGATATAATTGCTGAAATCTACAAAACAAATACAAGCTTTGTCAAAGAAACCTGAATGAGCACTTGGCTTAAAGACATGTCTCCATTAGCCAGCATTCCTGTTTCTGTTTGTATGTTCTTCAACCATTGTTTAAACAGCGAGGATTCGATCGCATTTCTGCAATAGCAGTAAAGTCAATTTATCCAAGGAGTGAGAACAATAAAACCAATTGAGAATAGCTTCGTCACAGAAACTCTTTATAAAACTTCACATCTAAAAACACATAAACATTGAAATACCATCTGTCTAACAATCATGATGAAACCATCCACTTAAGTAATACAGAGTTGGGTTAATTTGGTATAAAAGAACTAGTTTAGCACGCTCCATTATCATATTTATCTTCAGCATGTAAACTGCATTATTTGGGTGAAATCAATTTGATGGTGCAAAGGATTTATTTATTATTTTTTTAAGCTATCCGAGTGACAATAGAAAATGAAAGCTTGAATGCTGTCTCGTAATCTTCGGAAGTCATCTACAGGTAAAGTTAATCTCCAACAACCCTACTGCCACTGCTTTTATTGGTTGTTGCTTCTCTTTTTCTGCCCTCCCTTTTGGCAATGTGCTCATCTCTGGAAGCAGTACTCATTAGTCATTTCCTCTCTTGCCATGAACTCTTTAAGACCTGTTGTTATCCCTGGCAGAATAGTGTGTTAGCACTTAGCATGGGCACCAAACCCAGAAGTGTTCACCATTACTGTGGCTCACTCTTCCCCAGACCCCCCTCTTCAGAAATCCTAAAGTTTTCCTTTTTGGTCGTGACTGCACCCCTTTTCTGTTGTCCATTCCACATACTTTGGTTAACCTCGGTTTAGTTCATATTACAAGCCCCAGAGTATCTTCAATCACTACCTTCTTTGTCATCAAATTGATGAGAATTCCTCTAAGCCTATTAAGAAACTCTATCAAGAGGCCCTTGCTGATGTCTTCAGAAATCCATTGGAATACACCATGCTTAACACCTCAATAACAGACTTATTTGGTGCGCCCCAGACTGACATTTCCCAATTTGATTTCTTGGCAGATGAAAGAGTTCAATGCTTCTCTGCTTAAGAGAGATGAGAAATGGTGCAAGAATTGTTGGCATTAGCAGAGAGAAACCAGTTCATTCCTGGAAATTTTTCTCAAAGAAGCAGTTTTGGCCAATCATGTGAGAAATGTCAACCTAACTAAAGATGAAAAGGGTAAATTCATTCTTGTTCTTAGTAGCAAAAATCAAGAAGAAAACTTCCCTGCATCCATTAGATGGACAGGAAAAAAGACTCTTTTGATGAATATATGCCTGAAGATGGAGATCAAGCTTCTATCACTGTTTGGGAGATTGATCAAGGCAGGATGAATGAAGACTATCAGCTTACGTTTCTTGAAAGAGTTTTTCATTTGGCATGCGGTTCTCTTTTCTTTGGATTCTTTTCTGTTTTTTTCCACTCGGGTTTTAGTTTAGGCATGGGATGGTTGCTTAGAGCATCCACATTGGTAGTGCTAAAATTAACTATCCACATAAGCAAAAAGTAGAGTTGTTAGTAATTGTTAAATGACACCTAAGCAAGTTAAATTTAACTATTAATTTGTGCCACATTGGTGATCCTAAATAAGAGTGTTAAATTTAATCATCAATTCAATAGTCAAATAGTGGACCAATCACAATTTAATTAAAATAAAAAAGGAAGAAATAATATCACATAAAGTGTTAAGTTTGTTGTTAACTTTAACAATAAAACTAACAATTTGTTAAATTAAATGCTTTTAGCAACTACTTTAACACCACCAATGTAGGTTGTTTTTTGAGTTGTTAACTAACAACTCCACTAACAACCTACTTTAGCACTACCAATGTGATGCTCTTAACGTCGTATTTTCCTTTTTGTTTGTGCCTTGGGGATAGGGTTGAAATTCCCCGATTGCCCTGATGTACCCTACAAATAAAACTTCTCTTCAAAGAAAAATAAAATAAAATAATAATAATAATAATAATAATGAAGTTGACATTTCCCAAGATCATCGTTTCTCATTAACACAGTAGTTAAATTTGGTAGTAATTTTTTTTTTTCAAAAAAGTCTTTTTCATTTTTCTTTTGTTCACATTTATCAGGATACGCACAAAGCATTGCCAGGAATAAACGCTCAATTAATGACCTAACTCGACCAGAGCTTCTATTATCGTAAAAATTCAGTTAATTACGGAATTCAATTTACAAACAAAATCCTGAAACATATATACAACTAAGCAAGAGAGAGGCGAATAGCGCGCCTGAAATCGGACGCCAAAACACCGGGTGCGGCGACGACGGAAACAGGCTGGGCGGGTTGACACGGGAGGTGGATTGTGTGGGTGAGTGCGGAAGAGGATGACTCTGACGCCATGTTTGTAGCCGAAGCTCGAATTACTCGAATCAAATTGGAAGGGGCAATTGGAGAATTCAGGAGCCGGTTTTGGAAGTTGAGCCGGTACCTTGGAAGAAGATACATCATCGCAACCCCTTAGCTCTCTGTTTTGGGAATATGGAGATTGGAAAGTAATTACCCGTCTTTTTTTTCCTTTTTTTTTTCTTTTGGGGGTGGGGGGGGGGGGGTTATTTTGGACATTTTATCGTTCGGGCAAATATCTCAATTATTGTGGGACAGCTATCATTTTCCAATAAGTATTTGACTGCTCCACACAAAAGGTTAATTTCACGGATCGTCAAGAACTTTTGAGTTAAAAATCAGTTAGATTCTCAATTTTTTTACTTTTTAGATCTCTAATTTTTCATAAATTAGTACAATAAATCCTTCTTATAGATTTGACAAAATTATCTTTAATTTTTTAATAAAATTACTGTTATACCCCTTAACTTTTTAATTTTAAAAACAAAAAATTTAAAAATATTAAAATTTAAAAATATTTAAAATATTAAAAAAAAAAGAAAGAAAACACCTTCCCCCTCCCGTCCCAAGAATTGCCGTCGGAAATGACTGTCGGAATGTTGTCATTTCCAACTGCTAAAAAGAGGGGGTGAATCCCCTTAGAAAATTCTGCCAGAGCAATTTTACCGCTAGAAATGCTGTTTCTAGCAGAAAGGGTCGTTGAATCCCCTCCGCCTTCTTTTATTTTTAAAATTAAAAAATTAAGGGGTATAACAATAATTTTATTGAAAAGTTAATTGCAATTTTGACAGAATCCGTAAAAAATACTTATTGTGTGAATTTATAAAGGGTTGTGGCTCTAGGAGGTCGAAAAAAAAATTAGAGACTCAGTCGATTTTTAATTTAAAGATTGAGGATGATTTGTAAAATTAACCTAAAATGTTATTTGTAGGGAAACTTCTACGAAATTTTTTATAAAATAAGATAAATTTAATATCTTACTCCTAAATTATTTTCTCTCCAATTACACAATACACATGGGTAATGAGTGAAATGGTAAAATCATTATATTTTGTAAAATTTTTTATAAAAATTTCTCTACAAATAACATTTGAACAAGTCTATATGTAAATAGGGTTAATTTCACAAATGGTTCCCAACGTTTGTAGTTTCTATAAGTTGGGTCCCCTGTCTTTTTCTTTCACTGTCGTAGGTCCTTAACCTCTTATAAATTCATTCATAAATTCTTTTATAACATTTATGCCCCTTACTTATTTAATAAAATAAAAAAAAGAAATGAAGTTCTTATTTTTTATTTTTTTTATTTGAATCCTCCTCCTACTTCAAGTATTATTGTTGCTGTCCATCTATATGAAATGATTTTTTTTTTTCAAAAATTTTGAATAAATTTTCGTTTTTCACAACTTTTATCTAACTTTTTCTTTATTCTAAAAAGCAAGTAAAAGTCACCAGAGTGCCTAGAATTTAGATTTTGCAAATTAAGTAATGCTCTAACTTTTTGTTATTGTAAGAAAATGTTTTATTAAATCAATTTATTACTCAAAATGCTATATTTGCCTTTTGTGTGTGTGTATGTAAGCACGAAGAATACCCTTTAAAAAAATTGTTTTTTATGTCTTATCTAAAAAATCGAATCCTCAAAATTTTTCACTATTTAACTATTTATTTTATAATCACAAATTTTCATATCTAAACATAAATTATGATGGTATTGCCCCAAGATGACATTAATTTATTTAAATAGTTACCTTTGCAATTGGACTTTAAGGCAGGAGATCTCGGAGTCGTATAGTGCTCTAAAAGTCAAGGTAGCTAGAATACCCGTGAGTCATATGATCTCATTTTAATTAATTAATTAATTTATTTATTTATTTTTTTATATTACACGTTGGTACAATCTACTTCTAATTGAGAACTTAAAAGAACTATTTTTTAGGAGTGTAAAATTATAAGAATATAAATTATCTAAAAATTGTTTTAAAAAATTATATCTTTTTTTTTTTGGGAATACATAAAAAATTACTGAGGCAAAGAAAAAAAGGAAAATAGTCTTGTATTATATTTTGAACTGAAATTTTGCATAAATGTTAGCGAAACACAGACATGATCGTAGAAAATGTGTAACGGAATTTCTACACGCACCATGCGCAAATAAACATAACAATGTTAAACAATGTTTGCCCGTAAACAATTGAATTATTTATTTATGTGATCGCAAAATGTTAGACAGCAACATGACTTGCTATAAATTAATTATAATTTTTAGTAGTTGACCATGAAATTTGAGCAACAATTTTACTAATACCTCGCTTTCACCTTTTCAGAAAATACTTGCTTTCATCATGATAATATAATGTTATTATTTATAGATAAATAAATAAATTTGTAGCTTTCTAATTGGGTAATGCTTTCTACGATATTTCACTAGAAGCTATTCAGCGACAGTAAAGCGTCATTTTGTAGGCGGCTAAAGTAACTTGAGATTTTAAATATAATTTTTAAATGGTGCATGACATATTCAACTACACAAGAAACAGATTTTTACAAAATCTTCAAAATTTATAAGAATATATTTCCCTACCGTTATTTTCTTGAATATATACGGTTCTGTATTGCGTCTGCAACCATCAGTTAATACCTTGGTCAATGAATGCCAATAAGGAGGCTTGTTTTCATTTTTAATTTTTAATTTATTTTGACTTTATAAACTCTCTCATTTTTATTTTTCTTTTAGATTCAAACACGGTGTTTGGAGTTAGAATTGTTATTTCCAAGGATTTTAGAAACAAGCTTAATTTTGCTATTCCATTAACAGTAAAGTAATTTAAAAATTATTATTATATTATTTGGTTAGTGAAAAAGTTTGTTGTCATGTACATAAAACTTTGAAGCAATTAAATTTTTTTGAAATGACTTACTTTTTTTTTTTTTGGGGAACATTACAAGCATTGTTTGTAAGGGAGTAGAATCAAACCCTTGACCAAGGGTGTAAACGACCAATAAAGGACATGGCTTGAAGCAATTAAATTAATTGATACTAACATCAGATCGTGCATATTTTCTTTATTACGAATAAAATGAAGAAATGAACATATGTTAATTTATTGTTTTTTGAGCTAACTAAAATCAGTTTTATGGAAATGAACTGGTGAATACAATCCATATGTGGAATATGAATCCATACATGATTAATTACGATATGCAAGTAGGTAGTGCACGAAAATAATATGAACCAAAGATCGATATAATATGATTGTTCGCTTGATTGATTTAATTGTATGAATATATCAATGAATTATGTATTTTGACATACCCTAGCATGTACACACACACACACATATATATATATATTGCAAGTATAGCAGAATCATATATTGTAAAATTTCACATTTAATTTCTTATTTGTTATAAATGTTTTAGATAATATCATGAGTCACACTTCAATCAAATGGATATATGGAAGCACATCATGTTATTGGTTATATATGAAGTAATTATCTTTAATCTATATGCTTAAGTGACCCTACTAATTACTTGTATATAAATAGGCATTCATCATCAAGAAACTTTAAAGATCAAACCCTAAATCTCAAGATTGCTGTTTGCATAATAATTGGAATTCTATGGCTTTCTTTTTCTCACTTTCTTGATCATTCATTATTCAAGTCTTTTTGGACACTGCAAAAACATGGTTCAGACTGTCTATATTGCGAGATTATTGAAAACCCATGTGTAACCTAAGTTGGCTAATTAAATTGTTCAATAAAATATTAAAGAGAGAATACTGTTATTTTTTTGTTAGCCAGCTTGTCAAGTCTAATTATAATCTTTCAAGACAGTGTTCAGAGTGCGTGTATATATATATATATATATATATATAAACACTATATGATTGCAATTTGCAAGAATTATTGAAGTGGTGAAGTCTGTAATTAACGTGGTCAGCAACTATATATCCAACAATGTTTTGGTCAATGAATGCCGATAGTACAGAGGCTTGTTTTTATATCTAATATATATTTTGACCTTATAATTATTGTGGTCGTAATAAAATAGAATGACAATTTATATTGTCCGAAGAAATTTATTTATTAACTACCTAAAAACACAAAAAATTTAATTAATTAATATTCACTTCTCATTCGTGATTTCAACTAGTGATTAAGTTCTCACGTATCGATGGGAGGTCTCGGCTGAGTTTCAACCACACACGCCCCTTTCCTATTTTTGCTCCCCCATACATATATATATATGTGTGTGTGTGTGTATAAAATATAGTTCTCATACAAATATTTTTCATCTTTTAATCACGTGATTACCATATTTTTTTGAAGAACAAAGAAAACATGAAGGATGAATATTATAAGTCACACATATGTGCGTGTGTATATATATGCACGTGTGTGTGTGGAAAATGAACTCAAAGATGATTGATTATACTAGGATAAACAATTAGGTAGTACATGAAACAAGCTGGGTTGATGATATGGTTGATTCTAATTTGTTACTCGATCGATTTAATTAAATTATATGGATGTATATGTAGTTTGACTTTCCCTAGCATAGACGTATAGCTATTGCAAGTATGTAGTCGAATTATCACACATTACCGAATTGTAAATGTTAAAATTTTTAGGTAATCGTCAGCTACTTCAATTGAATGGGAGTAGAATGGTTATATATGAACTATTTCTTCTTTCTTTTTTATCCTTTCAAAAAATTTATATGTTCTACCACTTATACAACTAACTGTTGTACAATTTGTGTGCATGTTACACCAATTTAATTATGAAATCCTGCATCCCAGCAATTAATTAATGTCGGTGTAGAAATTCACATTTATTGTTGTCATGTTAGTTGCAAAAAGGGTTAATTACACCTAGCGTCCCCAACCTTTCAAATTTTTTGAGATTACGTCCTCAATCTTTAATTTTAGTCCTGGGGCCCCTAACCTTTAAATAGTATTACACTTGAGGTCTCTCTAATAATTTCCATCCATTTCCATTGTTAAACTCAAGGGTATTATCATAAAATACCAAAAATTAAATATTTTAATGTTTTTCTAAATAAAAGGGGAGAGAACCCCCTCCTCCCAAAATAAAACTGCCATTTTTGGCAGCACAGGGAGGGAAACTCTCCTTTTTCTGGCTGGAAATGGCCCCCTAATGGCAGCCAAAAAGGAGGGGGTCTCCCCCCAATTTTTGGCTTCCATTTCCAACCTTTTTGGGGATTGGGGGGAGTCCCCTCTTTTTTGGCCAAAAATGGCAGCCCAGATGACTGCCATTTCCTTCTAGAAAAGGGGGGACTCTCCCCCCTGTGCTGCCGGAAATGGCAGCACTTTGCTGCCATTTCAAGCAGCGCATTAGGGGGGTTCTCACCCCTCTTTTTTTTTTTAAAAAAATGAAAATATTTAATTTTTGGTATTTTATGATAATACCCCTGAGTTTAAGGTGGAAATGGATGGAAATCGTTAGAGGGACCTCAAGTGTAACACTTTTGAATGGTTAGCGGCTCTCAGGACTAAAATTAAATGTTGGGGACGTAATCTTAAAAAATTTGAAAGGTTAGAGACACTAAGTGTAATTAACCTTAGCAAAAAAGGCTAAGTGATTGTAATTGATGTAGAATGGGAGGGTTTCATCATTAAAGTAGTTGTAATAATTAATGCTCAAGCTAAGTGTCCCTACTCACTTCTATATAACCAGGCATTCATCAGTAAAACTTGGTTCTGTCAATGTTGTGGTTGCTTCTTCAGCTGAGATGGCTAAAGAAATTCTTCAGAAAAATGACCAGATTTTCTTGGGAAGGCCTGTTCCTGATGCTGTTACTGCGGAAAATGGGTATGAGAAGACGATGGCATGGATATCTGGCGGCCCACACTGGAAAAGACTGCGAAAAATCTGTCACAGTCAGATTTTTACCACACAAAGATTGGATGCATTGCAAGATTTGAGGCATCAGATGGTGAAAAACATGGTTACAAGAGTAGATGAAGCCCGAGAATCCCATGAAGCTATTCATATAGGGAGATTTGTCATACAAATTTCTCAACTCATCTTTTTTTAACCCTTAATAATAATTACATGAAAATGATTTAGAAGGAACCAACCTCATAATGTCGCCTAGTTTTTAAAAAAAAAAAAAAAAATGCTGCCACATATGGCAGCGTCCAATTAATTTCTTTACACCTTATATAAGTTGGTTGATTTTGTACCAGTCGTTTAGTTCTAAATCATTTATGTATAATTACAACTGTTAAAGTAGTTTCTAATTAACAGGTTGGTATTCGGTACGATGTTGAATTTGTTGTCAAACAGCATGTTTTCTGTTGGCATGCTTGATCCAAAATCTGATGCCATTAAAGAGTTGCAAATGCTTTTAGCAAATATAATGGAGCTTGCAGGGAAGCCTAATGTTTCAGATTATTTTCCCTTCCTAAAACCTTATGATCTTCAAGGAATAAGGAGAAAAATCAAGGTATCCTACGATCGATTGCATGAACTGGTTGGCCAGATGATCGATCAAAGGTTAGAGAAACGTCAAGTTTCAGGATCATTCTCGACCTGGGATTTCTTGGATGTTCTTCTTGATAATACTGAAGAAAATGGCCCTGATAAGCTTGATCTTCTGGATGTCAAACTTTTGCTTGTGGTTAGGTTTCCTGGGCCTTATTTGTTATTGTTTTACATAGTTTTAATGTAAGTTATTCATGTCACAATTTCATGCAGCCTTAGAATTTTTGTAGAAAATAAATGGATTTGCGTGCATTATATCCGAAAGGTAAGAGCTTATTAATACGACCAAGAATTATCCCATTAATTGATCATCTAATCCAGGTTTTCCAAGTTAATGGTAAGCGCAAAATATGAAAACAAAAACCTAGCTAGCTAGTTCACGATCTCAGTGTGAGGAATATACGTCATTCTAAGATTACTAAACTTTTTTCTAATATAACAGCTGATTCCCAGTAATTAGTACTATTGCTAGGTGAAAATAATAACGTAAGTTTGAGTAAAAAGA
>CAVNYN010248167.1:0-46777 GCA_963692815.1 Nyctanthes arbor-tristis
AAAGGAAACTTAAATTGATCTCAAAGTATGCATGTATCCGCAGCGAGGCTCAGGAAAGTATGGAAATGTAATTCACCTGCAGGAGACGGGACTGTGATGGTGCAGCTTAAATGACATGGATGAGGGACTTCAGGCTATGGAAGAATCGCAGTAGAAGAAGAAGTTCACCTAGAAGAGCGGATTCTAGAGTGGTGGGAAAATGGGAAGGATGATGACGTGGAATTGCGGGGTTTCTATCCGTAGACGTGGTGAAGCATTTCATCACAGGACATTAGACACATACAGGATCCCTTTCTTTGTAGTTCTATGAGATGTGGCCTTTCGACTCGATGGGGCACAAGGGACTGCAGAGAAATTTGGGGTTTACACCTAATGTCTCTAAGCTTTCAACTATTGAGATATTACGTCCCCAAACTTTATTTTTACTCCTGTGAGTCCTTAACCTTTACACAAATCTCTGGTCAGGTCCCTACTAACGAATGTCATCCAAATGAGTCGTTAACCATCCATGTGCAACCCAATTAACAAAACCAAGTAAGGACATTTTTGGTAGTACACAAAAATGTTTATTACCCATAACATGTGATTGCTTATTATCAGTTCAAGAAATCAATAATCAAACACGATATTCTCAAACTCGAAAACAAACCCTCAGTCGCTTCTTCTCTCCTTAACGAAATCCAACAGATCGGAAGAGCGTCACTGTCGATTTGAGCTCTGTCTGGTGAAACGAAATGCTTGCAACTCACCTCCATCTGTAGAAGGGTCACGGGCTTGTTGTCGATGTGATGATGGGGCACAAATTGCGAATGGAGCACGTGGTGGAACGAAACCATGGTAAGAGCGATGTTAGAAAGCAAATTCACTTCTTTATGGTAAATTTGGAAATGGTAGGTACTGATTGTAAGATTGTTGGTCAGAAATTTGAGGGGTTTATAGTGTTAGTTTGTTTTTTGTTTGGGAGTTTCTCGTTCAGTTCAATGCTTCTTGTTAGGTTGCGTAATTGTTGTAGTATGATTGTTATTGTGGAAATATGGATGGATATACCAGGATGTGTGGTTGTTGCTGTGGACATTTGTATATCAAGTTTTGTCTACATGTACTTCAGGTTTGAAAATATTGCAAGCAGCTTTCGTTTTAAAGGGAACTCTTGCAGATTTTTACTAAAATTTGTTACACTTTACTTCCCCAATCTTTTAAAGATGTTACAGTCAAAATCCACAACATTCCAAAGCCATTACACATCATTAGATATAGCAACGGGGCGGATCGGCCAAGCCCCGCCGCCCCGACTATTTCGAGTCGGGGCAGTTCGGGTAGGGCTCGGGTCGGTTCACTACCCGTTTAATTTTTTTTATTTTTTATTTTTTTTTAGATTTGATGGTGACTTTTGGGGTTTCTACACTATCTGAAATTAGAACTAGAAATTCACAACATCCTAATTTTTTTTTAATAAAATTTGTGGTTTTGTAATTTCTTTATTATTTTTTTAAATTAAAAAAACACTAAACGGATCGGGATGAGCTTGATCCGCCGCAGCCCTCGACCCATGGCGGGTTAGCGGATCACACCCCGATTTGCCCCCGCCAACCCGCGGGGAGCATTTTTCAGCCCCATTCGGATCGGGGCACCGCGGGCAATCGGTTGGATCGGGGTAAATTGTCATCCCTACACATTATGTCCTCAAGTTTTTTAAAGTGTTACACCTTATGTCTCCCACCTTTTACACTTATCCCATTCGTCCCTTTGTTTGCATAATGAAAGAATAGCTAAAACTTGGCTTAATCTTCATACACACAATCTTTAAAACATAGCAATAACATAAGGCCTACATAATACTAAGACCTTATAAGGGCAGAAATCACCACCTTTACTGGGTCACACATTAGTAGATCATACCAAAAAAGTTGTCTACAGTATGGTCCCCATAAGATAGAGTCTTAATACAAGAATAATTATAAGCATTATTTACATATATGCTATGTTTCTCTTTCCACTGCTCTTTCACAAATGTAGAACATCCTTCATGGGGTCTGCATATGTCCATGAAGTCTCCAAGTGCATTGTGTTTCCATACCTACATGTTCGTTCTGGAGTTACCATTGCCATGTAGTAGATATGTGGAAAATATCTTTGAATGGTGAAATGGAGTTCATATGCACAAAGATATATATATATATATATATATATATTGAGAAAAGAATTTTGGAGGAAAGTTGTAGGATATGTGTACTACAAACAATGCTCTTACTTGGTTTTGGCAATTGTGTTGCACATGGATGGTTAACGACTTATTTAGATTACTTTCTTTAGTAAGGACCTGGCTCGGGATTTGTATAAAGGTTGAGAACCCACAAAAACAGAAATAAAGGTTGGGGACATAATCTCTCGATAGTTAAAACTTAAAAAATTGGAGACATTAAATGTAAATTATTCTTAAAAAATAAATGTAAAAGATATATATTAGTAATTAAAAAATAATAAAAATACGCCATTTCACCGATCATCATTTCACTCTCGTGCTCCGCGTCGTTGTCCTCGACCCCAAGCGCCTCCCAGAATCCAATAGGGACCCTTGTGTCCTTATATTTTAGGGTAAAGTTCACATATGTCCTTAACTTTTGCACTTTATATCACCTAAATCCTCAATCTTTTATTTTTCAGCAATTGGGCCATCGATCTTTCATAAATATGCAAATAAAGTTCTGTTGACATATTTCATCAATAATTCCATTACATATCTACCCAAATTACCTTTATACTCTTATATTTCTTTAAATTAAAAAATTAAAAGATTTTTTTTAAAAAGTAATTTATAAAAATTAAAAAGAAGATAAAAAATGAACCGTCTGGGGGAAGAAGAACCCCCCATGTTGCCAAAAATGGCAACTGAAGAATCCCCATGTTGCCGGTAGTGCTACCATTTCCGGCATCACTGGGGGATTCTCCCCCTGGCTATTCATCTTTTTTTTTTTTCCTTTTCTATTTTTTAAAGACCTTTTGTTTTTTTTTTTTTTGAAATTGTGGTGGGGGAAATAAAATGTGTAGTAGTACTATAGTTACACTTCCAAAAACTGGATCTTAATTGCCAAGACTCAAGTGGTCTAGTGGCATCTAAGTGAATTTTTCACCCCTTACATTTAGGGTTTAGTTCACCTCTCTGATATTCCCCTTTGTAATATTAAAAAAAAAAAAAAAGAAATCCTAAGTCAACCCTATATCAATCAAGAGTGATAAACCTTTGTATTAGTTCACTGGTTAACAAAAATTAAGGTATTTCATAAAAAGAAATTGAAGGGCAAATTTGTCAATTAAAACATTTGAATTATTTGATATCTAAATTGAGAACAAAACTATGAACCACCGATAAATTAACAAGAAAGTATGTCATTATTCTTCAAACAATATTAACTCAACTCATATGCACGCATTATCAGCAAAATAGTGTGATGTAAAAACCCGTTTTTTAGTAGATTTTACTGGTTATCTTATTTTATATTTTTAGTATATTTTCTCCATTATATATTTTAAATAGTTAGTGTGTGTATATATATATATATATAATTGGTTGTTTGCATGTATTACCTCCAAAGATTTAAATCTTCTTCCCAACTATCAAATCACCTCATACTTGTGAATCGAATGATTGGATTTTTTTTTTTTTTTTTACTCTGAAGGGTGAATGATTATATTAATACCACAGTTTCTAATTTTAAATTATGCAACCAAAAGATTTTGACAAAAACCATATTTTAAGTAAGACATACGGATAGATAACTAGTTAAGGAAAAAAATGCCATAGAAAAATGTAAAAGTTATGACAATATATATATAAAATAAATGTAATGTAAAGGGGAATAAAAGTTCATGGATTTTCATTAATTAATAATTACCGATCTCATATACTCAACTACAAGGGTAAAAAATAAAAATAAAAAAAATGCTACGCCTTCCTTCCTCTCACACCCTCTAATTTTAGAGTCTCCATTTTCTAGGAAAAACATTTTGATACTTCAGGCTATCGGTATCTCAAATAAAGGAAGAATTGATGAGTTCTAGAGATATGATAGTGTCAATCTAGTGCTAGTTATATGTCACCCTAGATAATTTTTAGAATACACTGTTTAATTTGGATCATTTTATACATTTGTCTTATTTTGCCTTGTTTCTATTTATTAAGAGGATTGAGTTTTCAATACTTTCAATTCTTTGGACTCGAATTTCCTCTTATGGTCAAGTTTCACCACGAGAACGCCAAGGTAAATGCAAAAATGAATAATGCTCCAATTTAATTGGAATTTTCTTATTGGATGTAAAGTGAGTGAAATATTTTTATACATTTATAATTGACTTAGTCTATTTGGATATACATGGAAACAAAAATTATGATAAAAGGGGGTTTAAGTTACTTTTTTACCCTTAGAATGGGGGTAACAAGATAATTTGAACATCATTTTATCCACCCACCTCCAATGTAAATATGTGAAATTAGTATCCAGCCTATGTTTTTTTCTAACTCTTATTTAATGGTCAACTGATGAAAATGACCAAAATTTACAATCTCTCGTCAGTCGTCTCCCGGTTAAAGGTAAACTGGTCTCGTAGCTATTTTTCCCAAAATCGAAAGGGGCGGAGATAAGTAATTTTGTTCAACCATCCGTGGTAGGCAGAGACGGGATCGAAACTTATTAATTTGCAACTGCTTGTTATCTGGTCAGTAATAATCAAATTGAACTGTAAAGTTCGACACTCCGCTTTTCTTTCCCCTGTCGTCCACCTCTGTTTTCAATTTGAAGTAATATCAGTCAAATCAATTCGCGATTGAGCATTCGACCACCAAGTATAATTCGCAGAAATGGCGATGACCACCGAAGGTTCGTTCTTTTCCCTTCCCTTGTCTGGTTCAATTTATATTTGGTTAATTATTCTATTAAGAAACAAGCTGGGGCGGAAATTTTGTAAACAAATGAAAACAAACTAGCGTCGGCTCCTGCTTCCACATTAAATAACAGGGAGAAAGATTAAATAAGAAGTTGCTTAATCATCAATCTTTAGCGCTTGGCGATCACGGAAATAATAAGAAAACCACGTAGGTTTCTAATATATTCTAATCAGTAGTTATCACTTAGCCGGTAGCTTTTTGTTTGTAATTATCACTGGCCTGGCCTTGATGATGGGGTTGTTCTGTGGTGCTTTGATTAATGAAGCTCAAGATGAAAGCTTTACAGCAAAGAAAATTGTAATTCTAATTGCCGAAGAATGCAGTTTAGGAACCTAAATAGCTGTCTTTGAATCTTTGCAGCTAGTTTTCTATGGTTGTTTTTGGCAGCTTATGTTGTAATAAGCAAGGAATTTGGGCTTCCAATTATGAAATTGAAATAGTATGCTGCAAAATGCTACACCAGCTTTGTTTGATATATGGAATTCAAAATTTATTGGGAATTTTATATGATTGATGGTAGGCATTCAAGTTGATGAAGAGGGAAGTTATATTTTATTCTTTAGTAATTGCTCAATATTCGCACAAAGGAAACTCGTGACTGAGATGGGCCATATAGAAATATTTGATCTCGAAGTTAAGAGACCATCTTGTAGATTTTATTTTACAATATATTAAGAACAAAGGAAGGAAAAGTGTTTTATTATCGACATCTTATATGTCCAGATTTGCTGGGCATCATTGATTTAGGTTCCATCTGGGTACATAGAAATTTTAAGTTTGTATCCTGCAAAGGAAGATCCTCTCATTGTTGTCAAGCAAGCAAACATGTAATAATCTTTTAAGGCATGCCAATTTGCTATGGCGATCTTCAGTACTTTGGAACCAGTTTATCTTTCATATGGAACATTGGCGAGCTGAAGATTTGAAAGAGTTTTTGATGTCCAATTAACCATCCTTTTTGTTTTAGTCCTCTTTTAAAAATTTCCTCAAATATGTGTAATTTTGATTTAATAGCTTACTTCTGGACTCTGCTGCGAAATTTGTTCATACAGTAAATATATGTCTGTAAAGAGTGAAAGTGATTTTGATTCTAACTGTTCTTTTTTCTCCTGTCTTCTTTTCTTTTCAAATATCATATTACATTCTAATGGATGGATGGTGTTCTGCTCCTCAAATGCAGTGTAAGTAGACGTGTGAATATAAGAAATTATCCTTTGCTGTCTACCAAAAATGACTTATGTAATGTTTAATAAACAGTCTTGCAGGACTCGCTTTTATGTTTTCAGCAAGCTTCCTGCTTCAAATTCTGGTAGGTTTTTTCCATTATGCTATCATCGACATAGTTTACTCTCACAATTATGTAGTAGATCTTCAGAATTTTAGCTACCCCTTTGTGATGCTGCACTCTCAAAGATTTTAGAGTTTCACTATACAAACTCAGTCCTTGTGCTTCCATTGTTAAGAACTGCCAGACTTATGTTAGCATCTTACTGGTGAATCCAAGAGATCATGTTTGGTTCCAGTTCATCTTATAAATCTTGTAGATTAACTCTTGTACCATTATAGACAAAAACCAGTCAAACTGAGAAAAAGTTGCCATTCTCTTTATGTAGTGGCAGTCTCTTTATGTTTTATCTTATGTTCCATGCCATTGATCTCAAAATTTTTGACCACAATATGGTGGAAATTTGCATTTGGCTAATATCAAGTCCTACTCTATTAGATGTAGATCTCTATTTGTGTAGGGGCTCCTCGATTTGAAATCTGTAGTTGAGTATTTTTATATGAAGAAACTAATGGCTTGTACTTTTCATGGAAATACATACTACGCTTGAGCTTATATTTAGTTGTTCAATGTATTTTTGTATGTAGTGGACTGGGGCATATTTTTGTCAAGATTCTTCTTCAATCAGACGTAGTTATAATAAATTGTCTCACGATGTTTTCTGCATGCTAGTTGCTAGAAAGAGAAAGCATGGATGAAGTTGTAGCATTTTTATAAAATTTGTACCTATGCTTTACATGTCCAAATGTTTTTACTTTGCAAAGACTTTACTTTTATTCTTGTTATTCTGGCACAATATATGTTATGATTTTCAGTTTTTTCTTTCTTTTTTTTTTTTTTTTTTTTTTTGGCACATTATTATATACTTGTTTTCCTGGTGCTCTTTAAATGGTTCCATTCTGATCATTGATTGCAGGCTTGTGCCATATACAACAATTGGTGGCCGATGTTATCAGGTTTGTTTGAAGGTTTATGTATCTTTAAATTGTGGTTGCATGCATTAATTGATTGTTGAATGTTTAAATGTCTAACCTCACTGAAATAAATGTTGTTTTTGCAGCTCTCATGTATGTTCTTGTGCCAATGCCTTGTTTATTTTTTGGTGGTGGGACAACTCAGTTTCTAATCAGTCGAGATGGTGGGGGGTGAGTATTCAATTACTTCGGCATTTCAGAAATTTTATGAAGTTCCTTACCATTTTTAGCATGTTTCAAATTATGGTCTTTTTGTCAACCTGACCTTGGCACATAAGTGTACTTTTGATCAATAGTGTATGTTTTTGGTTGCAAAACTCCGGTTGCATGCCTGTGAACTTAATTGTCTATAGGCTGAGGATGATTAACATTTTGAATGGAGCTGTAAGTATGATATAGAGCATGTTGTTTAAGGTGGAAGCTTATAAACATGAGAGAGAAAATGTTTGTTGGAAGAAGTCCACTGGACAGAAATGTAACCCTCTTGAAATTCTCTGACTGTTAAGCTTATTCTAAAGATGATATTTGGGACGTAATCATGCCGTTGTATGCTGTTTATCATGACTTCATCGTCTCGTGTTGGGTTTCCTGTTGTATACTGATTAGGAATGCAGTTAACATACAGTGATTCAGCGAACTGAAAAAAAAAGGGGTAGTAAAGAGCAAGAAGAGAAGAGGGCGAGAGGAGGAAAAGGAAGAAATCCACCATGCCCCTCTTTTATCTAGGGCAAGAATCAAAATAAACAAAGAAATAAAACTATGGTAACCCATACATAGAAGCAAAACTATTTTAAGGACTTTGATAATCCTCAAAAAAAAAAAATCTGGTAGTTTTTATTTCTTTGACACCTTAGTAGACTTTGATTGTTGCATTGTTTCTCCCAAGCTGGATGGAGCAACTCCAGCAAAATCAGTCTTGTGAATCCAAATAGAGCGCTAGGTGAACAATCTTCATGAGCCACAAAAATGAATTTAGGCTCCCGTGGGAAATAGAATCTTGTCTGCAAGCTTAAATATGTGCTGCACGTTTTTCCAAATGTTGCAATTACTCAAGCTAGTGGAATATTGTGTGCCATATATGTATAGGCAATCAACATCAGAACACATTAAACCTAGTACACACTTGGACCATAAGATAATTTGAATTGCTAGCTTGAGTTGTATCTTTGTTATGCTAGTTTTCTTGAGGAATAGGATTTTAAAGATTTGCCAGGGCATGTAGGTGCCCGGTTTTACTTCTGCAGAGCTAACCTGATGAAATTGATAGGTTAACCTGGTGAAATTGATAGGTTATACTATCTTATATACATCAGTAAGAGTTTATCCTGTTATGATAGTCTGTATAAATATTACCTATCTGTTGTTAGCTGCAACTACATCAGCAAGTTGCTACTGTTGTATTTGTCTCAGCATCTGATGTCTTTTTACTATGTGGCAAATTTAACTCTTCTGGTGCAAATTTTGTTTTGTTGCAGCTGGATCAACGCTGCAAAGTTCTTAACAGGGGCCTCTACTGTAGGTAGCTTAGCCATTCCCATTATTCTGCGGCATGCGGAGTTGATTGGGACAGGAGCTATGTTCATTGAATTTACATCATTCTTTATATTTGTCTGCACCGTTTTGTGTTTTCATCGTGTTAGCCTTGAGGATGAGTGGTAAAATATCACATGCAAGCCGATCACCACACGAAGAGGTTAACGTGGAAAATAGACGAGGCAGAGAAAAGAACGGACAGTTTCCTGTCCTGTATGTATAACTAAACTTGAGATTTAAGGTGTAGATTTCATACTGTCAAAAGTGCTATGTCTAACTACCTCTTTTAAAATTCTAACTGAGGCCTTGTCAAATGGTATTTCAAACAGTTTCATTGTAACTTATTCATTTTGGGAATTGGAGTTATGAATTTTCTGAGAGAACTTAGCTTTAAAAGTTTAAATATTGAGATGACCAAGAGCGGAAGACTTGAGCTGCTGACAGCGGCACCTGTTGATTTCATGGTTTGCCATGGGTAGCTAGCGGTGTTTTGCTTGGAAGTCCTCTCATGTATGAATGCTTTGAACGACTCAAGCTTTTCTTATTTTCATCATTCTGATTAACTTTTGTGATGACTATGGCTGGTAAGTTAACAATTTTTGCTAACAATAATGTTTGTTGTCCTATATTTGAGTTTTGATCAAATGGGCACCACATCATGTGATGATGACCTATTTTGGTGAGTGGTGCTCACATGGGCATTGTACGGGCCTCACTATTTTTTGAGAGGTTCTATGCCCTGTACTCAAGTGAAAAGAACTGTTGTTAGTAAATTGTACTTCACTGTGAGACGATACTCATTTTAAGCAATAAACAAGGTAAGGAAACAAAGCCTTAAGCCCTGAACCGCAGAACCGGTGTGGAAGAAACAAATAACCACCCTTGCTAAATTTAATAAAAAGTTTCCAGATGGATAATTTTATTTGTGCACAAAGTGTATGTAAAGTTTGACATGAACATAGGTGGATGTAAATCAAGGATTTGAAAAAATCTACATGTTTTCATGTCTTCTGGGAACAGCGTCAGAGCTTTCACTCTTTTTTGGAATGATGGTCGTGTCATATCCTATGCATGTATTTAGCATTATGTAAATATTAGAGTCCATATATCCACTCTTAGTGTACGGTGGAATGAATAATTCATTAAGTTCACAGTGAAATGCCCTGTCCGTGTAAAAATAATAATATAAATAAAATTAAATATCAAATCAATAATTGGAATATATGTTTCATTGGGTAATAGATATCCTGAATGGCAAATAATTGCACCTTTAAAATCTCATTTGTCAATGTCTCCTTCATCTTTTGATGGTGTAGGTACTCTTGAAATACCAAGAAATTTTCTCTTTTAACTTGATATATCAATATCTTCTAAGATCTTTAAGAAACAATATAAGCTAAAAGAGGTTAAAAGCGGGGGAAAAAGAAAGAAAGAAAGAAAATGAAACTCACAAGCAATACGGAAATGCTAACTGGTAAAACTGAAATTTTCTTGCCCAGAAAAAAAAAATAGTAGAACTGACATTTTCAGCAAATTTTCATGACGTTGATCATCTATTTTTCTTTCAATTTCACATTTCACATTATTTATTTGTTTTTTTTTTTCTAATTGCTGCTTCACATAATTCAAATGTAAAATTGTTATTATATCATTATATACGACAAGTTCACATAAAAATGCCATGGTAAGTGTATCAGGAAGCTCTACCTTCCTTGTGTTTTTCGTATATATCTATTATTTATTTTTAATATGATTTAGCAGAAATTATTATGTAATCAATAATAAATAAAACATATATATAGAAGCAATGGAATCAAACAATTGCAACTTTAAAATAAATATCATTTCTCAATGTCTCCTTCATCTTTTGATAGAGTATATACTCTTGAAGTACGAAAGTTTTTTTCCCTTTTAACTCGATATCAATATTGTCCAAGGTCTTTGAGAAACTACTATAAACTAAAAGAGGTTAAAGGAAACTAAAAGAAAATGCAACTCACAGCACAAGTATTACATAAATGCTGCCTAGACCCAAGTGATCTTCCCGACTTCCCGTGCCTGCCTTAAGTCTAGAGTTCAACCCCCTTCTCTTGACATTCCCCTTTTAATGTTCAAATAATTAAAAAACAAAAGTAATAATAATAATAAAAATAAAGAAAGAAAAGGGGAAAAAACAAAAAAAAAAAAGGAAATGCTAACTATTAAACATTTTCACCAAATTTCCCGACGTGACGTTGGCCGTCTACTTTTCTTTCAATTTCGCTTTTTTTTTTTAATTTCTAATTACTGCTTAACATAATCCACATCTAAAATCGTATATTATATCATCATATACAACAAGTTCACATAAATGCCATTGCGAGATCCTTTTAGAGTATCAAGTATAACTGTTTAAGCTCTACCTCTTTGTGTTTTTGGTATATCTATTGTTTAATTTTAATATGATTTAGCTGAAACTATTATTTAATCTATAATAAAACATATATAAAAGCAATGGGGTCAAATTGATTGAAATTTGAAGTTGGTAAAATTAAGGTAATAGCACTTAATTGAATTTTTACTTTAGAGAATTCGATTATTTATTATCTAATGTTAATTTGATATAAGAACATGAATTTGGATTGGAATTAATCATTTAACAACAAATTAAATTAAAATAAATTAAGAAATTATAGATAGACATCAATACACGAACAAACCTATATATATATATATATATATATATTAAACTAGATTCTCACTTGTGCGTTGTACGAGAAGATACTAAATCAAATTAGATCTTAACATTATAAGTAATAAATGTTAAGCAGTATGTTTAGTCAAATTGAATTGCAATATTTTTATTATATTATCTGGCGTAATTACAATTTCGTTTGACACAATTAGAAAATTTTTCCTGCCTAAAGCTTTATCTGGCACAATTGCTTATAATGTTAAGCAAAGTTGCCATATCAGTTGCCACTTTTAATAAAAGAATTGTTACAAATATAATTGTGAAGAATTGAACTTGTGGCTTATATGTTGAGTAACATGCTTTTAAATCATTGTATCAACTATTTTATATATTAATATACTCGTGTGTTTTCACTCAAAGAAAATATTATTTTTGACCACATATATTTAAAAGTTAATTATATTTTCACACTACTTTTTTTTTATTAATCTCACTAATTTTTCAAATGTATTAAAATGGTCAAAATTAAAATAACACAGATAGCTATTTCATTCTTAACAATTATAAGTGTTTTCTCCCCTCCTATATTATTCCCCCTCTGTGCACCAGAAAAACTCTAATCAATATATTTTAATTTTTATAACAAAACGTTATAATAATTGAAAATAAAAATTTTCTTTATTTTGTAGAAAAATAAATTGCTACAAGTTATTACTGTAATTAATAAGTCACTTTTTCTACAACGTTTTAAGTCATTTTGTTTGCAACGTCTCCAAATTCATAACTATGTAATTGTATTTATGGAAGAAATAAAGAATCAATTTAATTAATATTATAATTTCATACGAAAAGTAGAATTGACAAAATACATTCTCCAATCCGGTTGGATGATAAATATGAATGTGAATATTTTTCTTTCTCTTTTATTTGAATATGAGTTAACTTCCTCTAATATTGATTAGCTCAATTGAGAAGAAGAATATTATTTTGTATTGCTATCTTCAAGTTCATCTTCTCGATATTCAAATATTTTTGGCCTATAATTACCAAAAAAAAATTGCAGGGTGTAAAATTTATTCGGTTAAAATGGAATGCCTGGACGGTACTTTCTTTTGGGTATGAAAATTTTTATATGAACGGGTATCGCGTGAATACGGGTATGTACATACTCATACGTATTACTAGACTGTTAACTAATAATATTAAATAAGTTAGATGATATAAATGTAAAATATAATAAAGCGTTAATCGAGTACATAAACGGGTAACTATTAATATATTATTAATAAAACATTAATTGAACGTGTCAAATACTAAATCAGAAATGTATATTTAATGCTTTTGTTATATAAATCCAATGTCACGTATTTGTTTAATATTTTATTGTTCATTATTATTGATTTTTTTTAGAATTAGTCTTCTCGTATAATGCATGGGTGAGATGCTAGACTTATAGTTACTATAGTTCATTGTGATTCGTTCATTTAATTGCTAATTATTATAATTTTATATAGGTTGTACCTGTGAATTTGAATAACGTGTTTGGAGGAGACTCAAAATTATGGACTCGGTTATGCAACCAAATTTATGCTCAATACTTAGATATTTTACAAAAAATATCCAGTGGTGATTTGTGATTCGCATATCAATTTGTAATTTTAGACAATGTAACTACTATATTGTACTTTATTTATGAGATGATGTTTAAAAAACAAACTTATACGTCAATTTTGATACGAATGTACACTATAACTGTAACGATTGTTATTATAAAATCATGTTAATTTTTTAAGGATTATATTTATTATTTGCTAGACTAAAGTAATAATGTGATCTTATGGTTATTTGTACAAGATAAAATGAAGCATCACCTAGTTAAAAGAGGTAT
This sequence comes from Nyctanthes arbor-tristis, assembly GCA_963692815.1. NCBI lineage: Eukaryota > Viridiplantae > Streptophyta > Magnoliopsida > Lamiales > Oleaceae > Nyctanthes > Nyctanthes arbor-tristis. The sequence goes on from CAVNYN010248167.1 coordinate 13,297, forward strand.
GTTTAAGGTACTTTCTTATATGTGTATGAAAATTTTTATTTGAACGAGTATCGAGCGAATACAGATATGTACATGCTTGAGACATATTATTAGACTGTTAACTAATAATTAAATAAGTTAAGTAATTTAAAAGTAAAATATAGTAAAGTATTAATCGAGTACATAAAAAGGTAACTATTAATATGTTATTAATAAAAAATTAATTTAACGCGTCAAATACTAAATCAAAATTGTATATTCACTTATTTTGTTATGCAAATCCGATAGGTACGTATCTGTACAACACATGCGTGATATTTTTTTCAATTCCACCATTGGCAATGAAATTGGTGCTATATGATATTTTTTGGTATCTTGGTATCTCTTCTTTTAAGAGAGTTAGTTTATTGTATTTAATAGTAGTTATACTTTATTTTCATTTTCAACTTTTCATCTAAGGTAGACACGGGTATAATATAAATTATGATATTATTTTATTTTACAATACTAAAATACAATCATGTATAAATATATTCGTGAATAAAATTGGTTATATCATGTGAATAATTTTTGAGTTTTTCTGTATGAGCTCATTCTAATTGACTATATTATCTTTCGATATTCTTGTTGGCTCCTTCGCAACTCGAATTCTACTATCAAAATTATTATCAAGGTGAATTATATAAATTTCTTTTATTTTATCAATTATTTGAGATATTTTTTTGTTTTTGTTGTCACTAACAAAAAAAGAAACAAAAATTATGACAACGTTAATTGTATCAAATGTCATTGAAATTTTACTTTAATTGCAAATGGATAAGTGATACTTAGTTGTCAATAATTAGATCAAGAACTTTAGTTTAATAGGAATTAGGTCTCTCCACTTTAATTATCAACAATTATATCACACGTAATTACACGAAGGTCACTTTGTTAATGTTATATTATTATTTTATCATCATCAAATTATAGTCTCAAATAATAAGAAAATAATTGTTCTAAATGACACATTTTACTAAAAAGAAAAAATAGAAGAATAATTTTAGGGTTCACAAAGTATTTAACGTCTATCATGACATATATTTTTAAATAAATTTTAACTGATTGTCATGCATAGCAGAGATAGTGATGCTATTATTTCATCATATTCTAATAACAAATTCCACTGAAAATCTTTACAAATTTGAATTCTTGAATGAAATATGATATTTTAGAATTTTCGGCCATAAGTTAAAGTTAAAGATTAGTATTCTTGATATATTGTTACAGAATTTTTATCATTCAACTACATTGTGTAGTGGCACGAGACTTATAATCTCAAGATATAGAGATCACATCATTTAGGCACAAATTCTATCTGAATCAGATTCAGGCGATAAATTTTTTATTATAAGAAAAAATCTGATACCATTTGACCAGACTTCTTTTTACAGTACAAATTACATTTGTAAATGTCATTATTTTTATATATTCTTTTATGATATCAAGTATCTAAATTTTTATTAAACTACTCTTGATATATGACTCTTTCACTAGATCTCTACCCATGCATCACATGGGTGAAAAATCTAATTTAAAAAGATTTGGATATTCAAGAAAATTAAATTCAAAGTAAAATCTTTTCCTTGAAAGTCAAATTGTCCAATAATCTCCTACCATGTGTACATATGGCAGGAGAGATAATCCCACCAAAAGTGTAGTGGGAAATCGAAACTACATGTAACATTACATATAAATGGAACATATTCGTCGTGATCATCCAATAGCTAACCGATCATTGGATAATAATAAGAAGTATATATAAAATTTAACAACCTTTTTTATTAATTGAAACAAATGACTTCTCCCTCCACAAGGGTTCATAGCCAATATCCATAAGCTGATTGCTATCAGCATACCTCTGTGAGGATGAACTGTTTAATGAACATGTTAAAATATCTGATACTAATGCTTCACAGTTTTGTTCACCGGTAGTCGTTGACTCGGGAATATGATCATCCGGCCGCCTATAGCCACTTTCCTCGGCCGGCGAGTATGGCCGCCTGTCGAATGACCTCACGCACTTCGATTTCTTGTAAAGTCGGCATAAACTGAATTCTTCCCTTAACTGCATGCGTTATACATATATATATATATATATATATATATATATATATCAATTTTAACCAAACATTTACAAGAATCTTCATCAAGATTCTAAGTACATATATAATTTTATAGCTGGAGAGGAAAAGGGAAATTAAACTTGTTAGGTTCATATTGGGACACAGAATATAAAAGCTATAAGGACATGCATAATAAATGACCAAATAGAAATGAGACAATATGCATATAATGTGATGGGATAATTCTTGCCACTGTTAACCATTATATGACAAGGGGTGTGCATTTGGGTTTCATCCTTACCCTGGTTTTGAAAGGATCTAGTTTATTTTCAGTTTGGTCTGGTTCTTAATGTGTAAGTGACAAGCCTGTTCTTTCGGGCTTTTTGGGATTTGTAAAAAAGATAAATAAATCTCCAGGCACCTAAATATGAGAAAAACACATTTAAATGCCGAAAAGATCATATGTACATGAGAAGTTGGCAGATATAAAAGCAAAAGAAACTAATATTTTCATGAATCATGAGAATCTTTCTTATTTGTCATTGAGTCAGAAAAATAAAGTTCAAAAATTTTGTGTTATTACTACCCAACTTATTCATTTTTCTATCCAATTATCATATAGAATGACTTAGCTATTTCATTTTGTCTAATCCCAAATCTATGTCATATAAGAGCACAATTAATCCCCACACAAACTCAAATAATGTACGAAATGTTGGAGGGTCTAAAATCCTTTTTTTTTTTGGGAGGGGGTAGTAAATGAGGGGCTAAATTTCGCCCTTCATTTACCTTTCCCATTGAGCTTGTTTCACAAACCTGTTAATCCAATTAAATAATGTCACGTGTCCAATTCATGTCCCCTCCCCCCACCACCCCATGTTTCCCCCTACACATTATTTGAAAATATGTTTTTTTCCCGCTTAGCTTTTTTCCCCTACATTAATCTTGCTGTAAGATGAAATGTACAACTAACCATAATCACTATGCAGCAAGTGCACTACAACTAACTAAACTAAAGAAAAAACTAACTTAATTTCGTTAGGACAAACTGCAAAGTAGTGAGTCATACAAAATTATATATATAGGCTGCATTCTCTTTACTGTTTTTAGATTGTTTTCTACTTTTAGTTTTTTAAAACAGTGAAAACGCGTTCTCTTTTATATTTTCAAAAGTGCAATTCAGAAAACAACTTCAAATTTTGTAAAAAAAATTAAAAATGACTTTTTCTTGTTTTTGATGTTTTCTATGTTAAAAGTTAAAAACGTAAATTTAAAAACTTTACATAATTAATTACATTTAAATTCCGACTTTTATTTTTATATTCATTTTATTTCTATTTTCCTTTTTTTTTTATTCTAAAATAGAAACCAGAACGCGTATTTCATTTTTTTTCAAAACAGCAATCTAAAAATAGAAAACTCAAAATGTATTTTTAAATGAAAACAGAAAACTTAGAGCTTGTTTGATTCGCTTGATCACTTGTTAGACAACTTCTCATTTATAACCACTCATTTCGAACTTCTATTAAATCTACACCACACATTTCACTTCATTATAATTTTTTATTATAAACTAATGTCAATAATGAGAATCAAACAGCCACTAAAACACAAAGAGAACGCACGCATCTTAAGCTTTTGGGCTTTTTCGGGTTCCATGTTGAAGACTGGGAGCTGACCATTCGGGATTTGGGTGTCACGCCTAAACCCAATCTTTTAATGTTTATAAAGCCTGGACCATGACTGACGGGTTCAATCCCGTCCCTATTCGAGCTAGCTTGCTGTGTTTGGTCTTAACCATGAGTGGTGTTTTAGAGATTGAGACACCCTCTCTCTCTCTCTCACACATGATACTGGGGTTTATATATGAAATAAATACTAGATTCATGTTAAAAAACAGGGTGAGGCTCTTGATCAAAATCCTACATATACCTTTATATTTGAATTGGCAGCAGATGATAAGGAAGCATGAACAAATTCGGTGGCTTTGTATTCATTCATCTTCCATTGAGTTTTTCTCCCACATGGAGCTCTTCCAAGGTAGAACACCATTGTTCTCTTCCTACCAATAACCCCTCCAACTTGAGAAGAATAAATATCCAACGGAGAGCCGGTGGCTTTCCAGTATCCCTCTCTCGTAAGCCGGTTACTTCTTCCTTCCCTTTCTTGCTTCGGAAAGAAGAAAAACCACTGCTCCGGATCCCCTCGACAAAGCTCCCCAGCATATGCTATATACATACATGTGTAAAATCTTCCATATATTAGTATAACAACAATAATAATAAGAAGAAGCCAACGAAAAAGAAAAAGATCATGTAATTACGTACTGGGGAGATCCCATGGACTGTGATCATAAATATGAACAACTGGAATAACCCGGCTGAATTCTTGGGATCTCGTTGAAGCTTGTTATGCAGATAGAAAGAAATCAGTTCTTCTTCTGTGGGATAAAACCTAAAACCTGGAAGTAGAAGATTATTATCGCCGCTCATTTTTGAACTCGCGTGCAACCTCTCCTCTCCTGTTTTCTCCATATGAATGCTCAGTATTTATTATGCAGGAAGACTTCTTGCATTTTTATTACGCTTCATGATGTGGGGCATTAAAGAAGTAAAGATTAGCTGAAGAGTGAAAGGAAGAAAAAGATGAAAGTTTCTAGGAAATTTCGGCACGAGTTATATGTACGACGAAAATTAACTTATATATGCAGTCATGCTCTTCTACTAACAATTTTGATATATATATATATATATATGTATAGAGGTTATTATTATGCTAATTAACCAATGTGTACGAGTAGGGGTGGGACATGTAGCAATAAGCGGAAAAAATTCTGGTACTCTAAGATTCGTGATTAGTTAGGACTCTGTATCAAAATTTTTCCTGTAGTAAGAAGGGTGAGTAGTGTCTAGACTGAGACTGGTATCCAGTCTTGATGAATAATGTGATTCATTTACTTACATGTATTACAAAAAAAATTCCAATGGCTAATAATAATTAATGGGAAAGCGGATGGAGTTTTATACTATTGGACATAAGGAGTCCATTGGAGTCAAAATGATATGCATGTGAAAATTTAATGAAGACTCGTGTGTGAACTATAACAAGACTTTCTAAAATATGAATGTTTAGATCTTCAACTTGAGTGACGTTAAGTTCTTGACCCGCCTTGAAAAGTTTACGATGCCGGGAAAAAATTGTAGAAAAGAAAGGTGAGAAATGTGGTAGCAACTGACAATTGACCACATTGGGGTTACGTGGGCGTAGACCTTACAAGTTCGTACAATATTTGTAAGTTTTTTCAAATTTTATTTTTTGTGAAGTTTTCTTTACCTAGGGTAAGGTTTTTCTCTCTGTATATTATTATGTAAAACTAAATTTGCGCGTTGTTTACTTTATATCGAGTATATTATGACAATTAAATTGGGCTCAGGATTAATTTGCTGTTAGGGAAAATGGAAGTTGAGAAACGATAGTGTAATTTCCCCTAAATTTTTTGCTAGCTAGAGAGTTGACACTTGTGTCAACCATAGATGTTAGAGATAATTAGACATAATACCATTTTATTAGAAGAGATCTCAATTATACCTTTCATTGCTATTTGTGCTATTCATTTCTGGGATAACATATCCCAATAAAAGCTGAAATTAAAGTGTAGAAGTTGAAGTATCTAAAGCAAATACTTATTATCTTTCCCTGGTAGATTTACGAGTGGTTTGCTTCTTGTGAATCATTACAGTTTTTAAGAAATATCTTTAAATGTAAAATTTAATTGATATTAGAATTTATTTCTCTTATTTTCTGTGGAGAATGCCCTATAGCCATATGTCTTTGTTAAACCAATTTTCAAAACTCACGAAAATGGTGGGGCAAGTAATTGTAATGGAGAATCTTTGTTGCTCCAGCCAGATTAAGACAATTCACAGAGGTGGAGCAGAGGCAATAGAGCATAAAAGGGATCTATTTTTCTAAACTTGATAATGATGCAATTCTTGAATTTGTAAGGGCCCTTTGATGGCTTAATAAGCACAAAAAAAATTCAGTATATGTTTGATAGAGAATTATTAGTTTTATTTATATTCCACATGTGAAATATGCCTAATGGACATTCTAAATGGCTTCTCTATCAAATTTAAAGTTCGATTGATAGATGTTCCGTGTTTCCCTTTCTTTCAGCTCATATTATTGAGATTAGTAAGAAGTGCAGATTTAGAGTGGTTGGCAAAGGAATTTAAAGGTAATATCCATGAAGAGCTACATTTCTCCAAATGGTCAAATATTGCTACCAAATAGAGGTGTTAAAAACACTCAGACTGATTGTAAATCATTTCATGCTTTACTGTTTTGTGCTTTAATTCTATAATCATTATGATATCATCCTATTATTTGAGCCTTTTCACTTTCTTGTGTCGAAATAGATGGATGCTTCTTCCATGGTTTCAAAGATATACAAGAAGTCATAAGCATGACAGACTTCATGGGCCTGCTGGCTAAATATACAAGTTATATTTTTTTGTTTGGTATATAAATAATACATGTCAATACATTTCTTATTAGATGATTACAATAGCTAACCAAGTTTGCAATGTCTATAAATATTTATTTATAACAATGGCAAGAACAAATCCAATGGGAGAATGGTAAGTATTAATCTATATTTTCTGATGTTAAAACTTTCAGGTCAATTTTGGCCACTAATGCATAATCTGTTTTTTTTACATTTTTCAGCTACCACGGGACACCCAACACCCAACACAAAGCAGCTAGATGTCTGCCCCAAAAGAAGAAGATGATTGTGGAAAGGAAGAAGACAATGATGAGCAGGAAGCAACCCTATGTGGAGCTTATGGTGACAACTATAGAGATGATGAATTATGAACTCATTAGTGACAGCTTATGGTGACATCTATCAGAGATGGCTCCATAGGAAGCGTGTGAAGATAACACCTACAAAAGCCAAGTATATTAACCAGTACAAGTGCCAAAGTTGCAACAGCAAGACACTTTAAGTTTAGTCTTGCATATTGTAAACTTCAATCAAGCTGGGAATACAATTAAAATTATAAAACTTTATGTTTAACACATTAAACTTCAAAATATTTGAGTGGTGGCTTATGTTTAATTTAGCAAGTACCGGTCTATTTTCTTTGAATATATGCTTCTGAAATGAACTGTATTTGAGGAATCTTTATGGAAAGAATTTCAAATTGAATGGATGACTCGGGGGGATCAATTACATGCAATTAAAGGAAATATGAGAAGAATAATAAATATGTTATTAGACTAATATTTGAAATGATTATTTATTGTGTTTCATAAATTTATCGAAATTTATAATATTTTTATGCAACAAATTTGGTGCGTGATCTCCCATGAAACACACGGGTAAAATGATTAGTGGCAATACAAACTTACTTTTTTATGTATATTTAAATGACCATATATTAAAATTAAGGGTTAGGACAATTGAAAAATGTTGGTGTGAGTTTTGTACTGGCCGGGTTGGATATGCTGTTTGCACACCGCCGATGATCATTACTCATTCATGTCATGTAAGATTCCTTTTGCCTCTTTCTTTTCATTTTTTTTTTTTTTTGGGGTCCCTTACAAACTTTTCTAATGACAAAAAGGGGAAAAAACTTTCCAAATTATTTATAAATTGGGTGCCTAATAACTATTGAATTATTTAATTATTATTATTATAAATTCGGCAATTTTTTATCAGTCATAAATTGGGTAAGTGATATATATTAAAAATTTATAAAATTAAGAATATTTATATAAATAATGATTACGACTCTTGCATTGTTTATATTATTTAGTCAAGACATCCTGTGCAACGCACGGGTGAAATCATTAGTACCATTTTATTAGAAGAGATCTCAATTATACCTTTCATTGAAAACTAATCGCAAATTTACCTCTTTGAATTATAGAAATACATTTATATGTATGTATATATATTATTATTATGCAAATTCATAGTTCCATCTGAAACTCTAGGGAGAAGCCGTCACACCATCCACCCACCACCATTCCATTCGCCGCTGCCACCACTCTGTCCACCACCACCGATCTGCCACTTCCTCAACCACCACTCTCTTCGCCATTCTATCCCAATACAATTCTAATTACCCGTATGCGTATACACCAATCCCTCCGCCGCCACTCCCTCCGTTCGCACTGTTCTCCTTTCCGCCGCCACCACCACTCCCTCCGATGTTTGCTTGCACTTTCACGACCATCACTTGTGTCACCATGAAAGAAGATCGCAGATCGCGTCTCATCGAAGCATAAGCTTTTCCATCATGTTACCTGTTTAACTAGTTGTAACATGTTTTAGTGGTTTATTATGATGATTTTTTGAAATTTTATTACAATGTTTTGCGTGGTTATTACCATAATTTTGGTGTTAACATCTAATTTTTCATTGTTACCACAATGTATTTTTGTTACTATATATGTTTGGTAGAGTTATTACTATAATTTTTATTGTTACCACAATGTATCTTTTTTGTTACCATATTTTTTTCATCATGTTACCATGTTCCGAATATTGTTAATGAACAAGATTTTTTTTAGTGATTTTCTTTTATGGTGATCTTGAGACTTGTTACCATTTTCTTGTTCTTTGTTACTATATATATATATATATATCTATATATATATATTTCAGTGATTTTTTCAATTCTTATTGCCACCATGTGTTTTAAGGTAGTGGTGTGCGACCACCACTTCTTAATAAGTAGCGGCAAAGGCGGTGGTGGTTGTTACCAAGTGGTGGCGATGGTGGGCTTAATAATTGATAATTTATATTAAGTTGTATTTAATAATAATAATAATTGAATTTAATAAAAATTGGTTAAGGGTACATAGTTTTAAAATAAAAGTGGCATTTTTATCATTAGTTTCAATAATAAGCTATTTTTCGAACACCATATCAATAAAAGAGGTTTTTATCAAAGGGTAATTATATTTCCACAACAAATTTTAATTCATACACTACAGTTAAAGTGATACTTTTACTAAGTGCATCACTGTATACAATTTAATTATATGCAAATACATATAACAAATTTCTTAGTAATTTTAACATAATTTGCTTTTCATAAAGAGATTTTTTTTTTAGTCAGCAATATTGATTCTTCAATTTTATTTTGTTACGACATTTATCAATATATAAAAATAAAATAAAACTTGAAAAGGAGGGGAAAAAGGGGATAAATGAACTATTCATTACTATTTTATTATGCTTACAAAAATTAACATATTAAAATTAAAAAAGTTTGAAATTTTAGAAAAATGTTGAAATCATTCGTCATGAAACCACCGTATAAATATGTTTGAAATTTTAGAAAAAGGTTGATATCATTCGTCATGAAACCACCGTATAAATATGACATACTAAACTTTAACTGTTTAAGAAAAATAAATTTTAAAAGTTAAAGTTGTGGATCATAATTGTAAATTAAATTTGTACTAAGAAATTATTTAAAAAAGAAATTAGAATTTTTTTTTAAAAAGGAAATAATTTTTTAGGAAAGAAATAAAATTAAGATAATTATGATTGTGGGTAAGAAGAAAAAAAAACTTTTTAAGATTAAAAACAAAAAAGGGTTTATTAGAAGATTATTGATGTAATATCATTTAAGGATAGTTAAGAGGATAAGAAAAATGTGGTAGTAGGATAAATTATTGTGGTGAGAATATAATTTCCCTTTATCAAAAGAATAAAGTGTTATATATCTAACTATTGCTTAAAAGTTTGGGTGGTTATATTGATACTACAACTTTTACTAACTACACCACAAGTTAATTGTATTAGAAGTTCTTAGTGTTTTAAAGTTATAATATTTACGTTCATAATTCTTTGATTACATTTCTCATCTTCAATTTTTAACCTGTTAGCAAATATTATATCTTTAATTACAATTTTATTTCAAAACATGTGTTAAGATGGTGAAAAAATTATTTGCTCATCACATTTTACATAAGAAAAAACAAAAATAATAACTAAAACAAAAAATGTGACAAATTTTTTCTTTATTTAGAAGTTGGCTAATATAGTTTTTGAAAAGTAATTAGCAGAACCGACAAAAATGGAATGTTAATAACAAAGATATGAGGTAAAAATATTTGGAATGTAATTTTAACAATGACTACATATTAAGGACTATAATTTTAATTAAAATTTGGTGTAGATATAAAAAAGTGTAGTGTGAATATAAATTGCCTAAAAGTTTTCATATTCTTTATTTCTTTTTTCATTTTTTTTTTTTTGGTTGGAGGGTTTAGATATTCTTTATTTCTTGAGAACTTTAAAAGATACTTCTTGAAGTACAGATTTTTATGATAATTTTTGTAAATTGCTACCTTACAATTTATACTTTGCATTGAAGCATGTTACACCGTGTAACCTCTTACGAAATATGTTATACTTTGTTCGTTAGCAACTAAAAATCATAAAATTAGAATGTAACACATTATTATTTCAGAAAATTAAAAATTAGAAGTATTATTATTATCATCATCATCATGAGAATAAATATTGAAAATGTTCTAAGAAGTGGTCGAGTAATTTCTCCAAAAAATTAAATTAAATAACCAAAAAAAAAAAACTCGAAGCCCAATTACCCTTAAGCCCACGGGCCAACAGGCAGGGGAAGCCCCAATACTTGCTCATGTAAGGGCCCAAACAGAGACCACATTCTAGGCCCGAAACTAATGAATTTTGACCTTTTTGATCGAGAGGCGCACGTAAAAACAACCGTGCTATTTGAACAAATAAGAAGTCAAACATATTCATAAAAGGGAATTAAAATCACCTTATTATTCCTATACATTATTTCACTAATATAGGATAGCAAAATCGGTAAGGATAATAACATATTTTGTCCCTTTTACAACTGTTTTTGTTAACATTCTAGGCCAAATAGAATAAATACATGTGAAATTGTAGTTTCCTATGAAGTCAAATAGAGCTCCACAATCCGGAGTTTTTTTTATTATTTTTTTTGGGCCAGTCAAAACAACTATATTTGGTTTCATGAAACCACATGTTTGAAAAGTTATAATTAGTTCCCAAATTAAAATCCACATCAGTTTCTGAAATTTGAGAAATTAATGATCAGTGACTAATGAGTCGCTAAAAAGTATTCCTTTCAAAATATGGGGAATTCTATTGAGTTAGGTCGGGGTTTGCATATAGAACTCGACTGCTAATAAAAAACAACTACATCACATACACAAAGTCCAACTTGATTCAATAGAAATCAACTTTAAAATATATATCCGTACTGGGCTTCTTATCATGAATATGTAAAACTATATATTACAATAAAAGTATAAAACCAGGCAATTATTAATAATGAAATTCAAAAATACACCCCATCTCCATGTTAAATATATAGTTTACTCTACTTTTTTTTACAAATATTAAGAAAAGTTATAAAAAATCAAATTCTACAAATAATTTTTTCAACTTTATTTAATGAACCTAATACTAGTTATTACTAATCATATATTAAATAATGTTATTTTAGTAAAAGGGCAAATATAATAACAACTTAAATTAAAAGCGAGAAATATTTGAGACAATTTAAAAAGAAAAACAAAATTATACATACGAGACGGAGAGAGTATAATTAAATCAAAATCATGTCCGACTAACCTTTTAAAAAATTATATGTATTGAATACTTCCAGTAAAAGATTAAAAAACAACAAACTACCACCTTTTCTCCTATTAATGTACGAAATACGAATGGGGGTCCCCAAATTATTCCAAATCCAAATTACTTCCATCATTTTCACTTTTGAATGTGCAACTAGAATAAGATTCTCGTACTAATCTATGAAATGGGAGCCCAAATTATTGCAAATTGCAAAATATATCTCGTTCAAATGACAAATATAATAAAGGGGTAAATTTCACAAAAGGTCCCCAACCTTTGCACTTAAACTCGCATCAGTCCCTAACCTTTTTTTAGCACGTTGGATCCTCAACTTTTCATAAATACACACCACAGGTCCCTAATGACGGAATCCATCCAAAATTCCATTATGTAGTTGATCAAATTACCTTTATGCCTTTATCAGTAAAATTAAAACAAAAAAAAAAGAATTCAAAAAAAAAATATAAAAAAAGGAAAAAGAAAAAAAATTGATAGGGAGGCCCCATTTCAGGCAGTGACCTTCACTGCCGGAAAATGGCAGTTTGGAGGGGGGCTCCTGCCCCTTTCATCTGTCTTTTCAAGCAGAAAAAGGGGGAGACCCCCTCCGAAAAAAAAACCTGCCATTTCCGGCAGTTGAGGGGGGGGGGGTTCTCCCCCCACTTCAATCCTTTTTTTTTCTTTGTCCTTTTTTGTTTTTATATATATTTTTTTATTTTTAATTCATTTTTTGTTTTAATTTAAAGGATAAAAGTAGAAAGATAATTTTATCAACCACTTAACAGGATTTTAGATAGATTCTATCAATAGAGACTTGTTGCGTGTATTTATGAAAGGTTGATGGCCTAACGTGCTAAAAAAAGGTTAGGGACACATGCGATTTTAATTTCAAACATTGGGGACCTTTGTGAAATTTACCTTGTAATAAATAATAATACTATAATGATAGTTGATAACCTTCTCTCTTCATCATGGTTGTAACAATTTTTGAACTACATAAAAGTGAATTCAACGCGGTTCAAACAAGTGATGCAGTGGTAAAGATATTTACGTTTCAGGCAGGAAGTCCCGGCATTAAACAATACCCATCCGCCATCCCTCCCTTATTTCCCCTTCCCTCCCTCGTATTATAAAAAAAGAAAAGAAAAAAAAAAGTGAGTTTAACAATTGCGAGACTATTAAGTAAAATTTTAGTGCCAATCTTACATTCTTACTAATAATTATTTTTCATATTTTTTCAATAATATTTCGGGTAAATGGAGAGTTTACTACCTAAACGTTGTCTTTTTTTATTATTTATTTATTTATTTATTTATTATTATTTTGCATTTTGATCCTAAAGGTGGAAATTGAAAGGCTGAAATTCCAAAATGTTATATTTTTGTTGCTACTATTCTTTGCATGGTTTCCACCCAAAATAGTAGCTAAATCTTATTCATTCTTTGGTAGCCAAATTCATTAATTACAGTTTAGTTTTGTTATGTTTTTTTTTTTTTTTGCACTTTATCACAAAAAACAAATTAACATTAAATTAAATTAAAATTAAATATACTCAGTAAGCGTGCTTTTCTTTGATAATATCATCCTTCCAATATAGCTCATAATTGACAATAATTTCTAGTTTAATTTTCAGACTAATGGGGAGAAGGGGATATTGTTAGAGAAAATGTTATTGATGGAGTGTAATTCCTTGTTTTTGTTTTTAATTATTAATATTTTAATTGGCCGGATGCTATTTTATTTTAATGGGATGATATACCTTCAATAAATTTGTTTACCATACAAGAAATAAGCTTTAATGGTTTGCCAAAAAAAAAAAAAGAAATAAGCTTTAATGGTCATTTTGGATGTTTTCCACCAAAAAGGTCCAGTAGCACTAAATGATATAATACCTCCGTCCTATAAAAATAAGCTAAGTTTTTATTTTTATTTGTCCTGCATTATAGTCCACTTATATAAACAAGGTTGAACAATTAATTTCTTTTTCAAATATACCCTTAGTTCAACTATTGATAAATTTATAGAGCATTAAATTGAATTAATTTTGAATAAGAGTATATTAAGGAATTAAATATAAATTTTGTATTTTCAACCACATTAATTCACATTTCTTAATCTACGAGATTAGTTGATATGAGTCTATTTTTATAGAACGAAGGTAGTCACATCTTAAGACTTCAGTGCCAAAACTTCCACCATTAGGGTCAAAGTATGCAAAAGGGACCCGTTTAGGGACTAAACGCACCAACTACCCTAATATTTCTCTAATTTTTTTTTTCGTACAATTTTTTCTCTAATTTGCACCACACATTGTTAAAAAAGATTTCTTCAAAAAAAAAAAAAAGGAGCAATGTTTCGCAGAAAGAACTCCGGGGAGGTAGAGAAAACTTTAAAAGGATTTATCTAGTATTTTGATCAAAGATTGAGCAAAAGAAGATGGAAAATTTTGGCTCATTCTGTCAAGGTGAAAATTGTTAACAAAGCTGCCAAAATGCTAAAATTAAAGGACCTCAGTTGCAAATAGAAGGATTTTGGCAGTTTTAATCACCCGTCAGACGTCTGGAGGGATTATCCCGTTAAAAATGTACACATAGCGCCTGATAATTAGATTTGACGGGTCATTAATTTTAAGGGTTTTGGTGTGGAAAACGGGGAAAATAAAAAGGGGAACTTACCACTAACCACTAAGTACAATCCCGGGATAAGGTGGGGAATTCATTTCCATTTCATTATTCATCCTTTTTATTTCCAATGTTTAGCTCAGCCTTGTTTCCATTAGTCAATTTTGTAGGTACGATTGTGTACTATAAATTGACTATATATCCTTGTTTTCGTTAGGCGAGAGACGTGATTGAGAGGGTGATTGATTTTCTTTTTCAAAACACATTATAATTTCATTTATTACTGATTTAGCGACTGATTTTATAATTACTTATTTGGAATAACAAATTTCAAACTTTCATTAGATCTACCCCACTCATTTCTCTACATTATAATTTCTCATTATAATTCAATTGCAATAATGAGAATCAAACAGCCACTTAAATAGGAAAAATTATATGCCTAATATCTACGAGTTCTGTGCAACTCTTTGTAAATTGCTTAAATTGTGCAAAATTAAATGAAGCAAAATCGTATTATTTTTCTTTGTAATACTTAAGTTGTGAGTTGACAAGAAAAACTATATTTCAGTATATGTTTGTAATCGACTTATATATTAAATATAATGAAAAATATTTGACATTTGTTAAAATTTGTCTCTAATTTTATATTTTTTTCTTAATTATAAATTCCTTGAACAATGATTGGGACAAAATTAGAAAATTAGATTAAATTCCAAGAAATGTAACTCATAATAATGATGATTCTTAACTTTACAAAAACATATATGTTATTATCAGATATTGTAAGAAAAGTTTTTCCTACAAACACCACAAAACACACACACACACACACACAAAACACATCTTTCTATTTTTTCTTTTTTTGGCAAACAACACATCTTTCTATTTGTGGTCCTACAGAATTCTTTCCAATTATTTTTTTCTCCTAAACTTTACGGTAAGTTTATTCTTTCACAACTAATTTATATGCTAATTGATTTATAAACTTTCATGTCACAGCACTTTATTGGTCCCCTTTTCAATAAAATTCAAAAATTGTTACTAATCAAACGTAGTTTTGATTATTTTAGAAAATAATTTCAAACCATATTACGTGTGACAGTTTATAAACTAAGCAGTAATGATTGATTTATTTATAGTGGTTGTGAACTGGAATGTATTTGCAAGTGGGGACGTACACACGCGTCTGCAAGTGGTTTGATGAATTTATTAACATATTTTTCTGCCTCATCTCATCTCATTATTCAAATTGCCGCCACCTGAAAATGTTAACTCCGCCGCTGATTCTCCTCTCCCTTACATTTTTCATCCCAATTTCCCCGGCCTCCGCCGCCGGTCCACCACCGCAATCACACCAGTCCCACCTCACCAAATACAATTATCATCTCATAAATGATAAAAGATCGGCTACATACCAAAATTACTTTGAACTTACCCGCCCTCTGCCTCTTGGTAATCTAACCCCATCAAGAGAACTCCCAGTCTTCTCTCACATATTCAACAGCAGCACCGCCGGTCTTTCGCCGGCCACTTTCGACTACTCCCCTCCGAAGAAATGCACTTGGTCCAACGTCTCTCTCCACCTTGAACTGGCCTCCAACGGGTCTCGGGATGAACACATCGCTAGCGTCTGGCTTGATGGCGTCGAGCTCCTCCGCACCAGCACCCCCGGGCCAAATCCGAATGTTTCCTTTGGAGCGTTCCCAAGGACATCACCAGGTACTCTTCACCCCTTGGTCAAGCAAACCTCACACTCACTGTCGTGCTCGGGAGCCTCGTTAATGAGGGATCTACCGGCGCCGACGTCGTATACCAGATGAACCTTACCTTCTCATATTATGACGCTAATGGTCATAAAGCCATCACAGACGGCGTTGATTTCCCAATATCTCTGGATCCGATCTCATATTGGAAAGAAAACCCATTAAATTCAATGTTAAAAAGTGGGGATATTCCGTTGGATTCATATGATAAGCCAGCCGATTTGATAATCCCCATAGCTGGAAACGAGGATGAAGGGTTTTGGTTCAGAATTGAAAACGATTCCGACGTGAAGTAGATCGGAATTCAAATTCCGATCTAAACACATACAAGGCTGTGATTGAGGTTTATGTTTCATTTCACGGAGACGATGAATTTTGGTATTCAAACCCCCCAAATTCTTACATAGACATCAACAACTTGAAAACGAAGCAAGGCAATGGCGCTTATCGTGAAGTTCTGGTGTCGCTTGATGATAATGTAGTTGGATCAGCGATCCCATTCCCGGTGATTTATCCGGGAGGGATCAATCCTCTGTTTTGGGATCCAATAGTTTCAATTGGGGCATTTGATATGCCTACCTACACTATGGACTTGACTCCATTTTTGGGAATGTTGCTTGATGGGAAGGTGCATGCTTTCGGGCTTAGAGTAGCCAAGGCTATTTCATTTTGGCTTGTCAACGCGAATTTGCATTTGTGGTTGGATGACAATGCGAAACAAGTTCAGGCCATGACCAGCCAATACAGAGCTCCAAGTAGTTATGTGAAGTATGAGTCGAGGTTTCAGGATCTAGATGGAACCTTCAAGTTTGAAGGGCAATGGGAGAGTGACTTCTCCGGGTGGGTAAGTTCGAGTTTGGGAAATATAACTAGCCGTGTTTTTCACAAGCTCAAATTCGAGAACACGATAGCATTCACCCAGAATGAAAGGGAATTAAGAGTAAGGTCTAATTGCAGCAATTCACTTCAGTTGAATACACACAAAATTCTGAAGAAAAGGTATCCCCTTCTAATTACTACTACAACTTTGGGTGGATTAATGGAGGATACTTATAAGGTAACCACAAATCTTGAGCAAACCTTAAGGGAGCAGAAGTCGAATGAGAGAATTTCGAGATCTTTGATTAACACTCAAAAATGCGGTGGGTGGGCTTTTGTCCATGATAGCGATGTCCTCTCTGGCTCAGCGACTACTCGTCAGAGTTACACTTGCAGGGACGAGACCGGTTGCTACTCTAAGGTAATTTCAGCTACTGATGGCCGGCTTGGGAACCAGAGAACAAGCTTGCTCTGTTCATCGTCTCAGTGATCCCGATCGGCCAATCGGAGTGTCGTTGTGGCTGCATGTAAAATTAGAAGGATTTGGGGAGCTCTTGTGTCTGTTTGAGGGCTTTGGATTCAATAATGGAATTATTTTACGAAGATGCTATGTGTCATCATGCATGTATTTGCTATGTTTATAAGTGTGTTTGATTGCATATATTTTCGATGAAAAATGTCATTTTTCTATCTAAATTTTAATTTTTGCGTGTTTGATTTACAAGTGAAAATGAAATTTTAATTATATGGTACAATCTTATCAAGCATAATTTTTTTATATTTTCCCTAGAAATCAATTCTCACTTCCCCTAGATAAAATATTTTCTTTTCCATCATTTCATATGAAACACACTCTAAATGTTAATATTGTGTGTCATTTGGGAAATTACATCCATGTGGAAGGATGAATACATAAATATTTCCCATGCCATCTTGAACAGACCGTTTGGAATGTATTATAGATGGATTGTATTATAATATATTTTAAATTTTGAATTTTTGAGACATATGACAAATTCTACAATTGACATCTCACACTAAATAACTAATTTTCACTTTTCAATAAAATTTAACCACGTGCCTCAAAAATTCAAATTTCAAAATATATTATAAATCAATCCAATTATAAACGATACCAAATGGGAGTTGAGAAATTTTGTTCAATTTGGGTGGGGAAAACTTCTCTAGGTTAATTTCACGCATGATCCCCAACTTTTACATATTCTATCATTTGACTCTTTGTTCTTTTGTTCAACATCGTAGGTCCCAGAAATTTTATAAATTCTCACGTAATTTCCTTTATGATATGTATAACCTTACTCTTTAAATAAAAAAAAAGAACTTAATAATAAAAAAATAAAAAAGAAAATAATATTTTTTGCCCACCTACCTATCTAGCTACTCATCACATCATACCCAAACCTGATAAGAAATGGCAAACACCAATATATTTTATTTTGCTGCTAATTGTTAGAATTTGCCGTTTACAATCGAGTTAGAGGTGAGTTATGTAGGTAGTGTGAAGAAGAAACTATGTTCTTTTTCTTTTTTATTATTTTTTTGAAAAGCAAAAATTTTCAATTTCATAAGAGAATCAATTTGAATGTTAATGAGACATAGAAGTTGATCGGATATTCACATTTGACGTTGTGAAACAGATTTACTGTAAATGGTGTGTTGTCAAGTGTCACACTAATACAAAAATAATTGAAAATTGAGATATGCGACAATGCGTGTTGGAAATAGATACTTGAAACTTTTTGTTTCATTAATGTGTAATATTGTGATCTTTTTAGTTGGTATCTTCCGTTTGTATTAGGTAATGTAACGTTAAGTCAGTTCACTCAAAAAAAGGCAATGTTAAGTCAGGATTTTAGTTAGTATTAGGTAATTGTAAGTTAGGATTTTTAGCTAAATATGTACATCAACAAAATATCTAGAAACTAATTTCTTCACATTATGAATCTATGATTAGCTTCATTTCTTATAGAATATAGAACCAATTGTCTGGTTCTTCTAGATGAGTTTCGTTTTTATCAATGATATAAACATTGTCATTTTCCTTGTTAAGTATATATTTTTTATTAGCTAATGGTGAATTGGCATTTTTGGTCAAAATATATACGTGAAAAATTCTAAGTCGTTCAAATTTGTAAAATGGCCCAAGCACAAGCTTGCCACGTTTCATATCATTAACTTCTATTACCCACCATCTAATTTTCCTATGTCTTGCTGGCCTTTGAGTCAAAAGGCTTCCAGCGAAACTTGTATCCTCGTTAACACGTCAAACTTTCAGCACATAGAATATTGACACTTGAAATTATCAGAACTTCAATCTTAAAAGTAAGTCAGTAAATAAAACATATAATTCAAATGTAAATGTAAATGCCGAGTGATAACATCATAGAAGCGTGTATTTTAATCCAAACAAACGAACGACGTCGAAACCCAGAAAAAGCCGATATTCGAGTTGCATTCATCCAATGGCGGAGCCGGGTGTTATTGAATGTCTGTGCCAGAAGGATAAATTGTATATTACACACGGCTAAAGTACTCTTTATATTATAAATTTTTTTATTTATTATTAATTTTTTTTACAAGTAAAAAATTTCCCCCCCGCAATTTAGGGGGGCCAGAGCCACATAGCCCCCACCGTTGGCTATGCCATTGCCTTCATTGTTTGGAACGATGTCGAAACCAGAAAAATCCGATATTCAAGTTACCTTCACAGGTCATATCACTGAGAAATAATTGACTTGAATGATTGTACATAGTAGATTGCACACATCCACAAATTTTTTAGAAACTACAAAAAACTTTTCGATGATTAAATGTGACAAGAAATTATCAGAAGCTACAAATCCTTTCTCTGTCCTCCTCAGTAAAGATTTTTGTCTTTTTGTTGTTTGCCCCCCGCCGGGGTGGGGGCGGCGGAGGGGCGAGAATAATATGTACTGGCGTCTCTCATTAAAAAGCAAATAAATAATTTTCTCATTGAAATTTATTGTTATATATTTGAAAATATCACTACTTTCTTTTCTTTTTTGGTTCAGTAGAAAATGGCAACCACACCTCCGTCGAATTATGCTATTACTATTATTAATTTTTTTTGAAGGAGAATTATGCTATTATTATTACACTGCTAGACGTAAAAGGAATTTACATCTAACAACAATTCTTTAAGTTAACAATTCTTTTACCACAGTTAAACCTATTCTTTTGTTTAAGGACAATAGAAATTGTCGTTTTTCTCTTTGGAGACTCTCTTAAATGCCTTTTGGAATTATTTTGCCTTTTATACAAGTGTATCGACCTTTTATCTTTTTTCCTTAAAAAAAACTCTTCTAAGTAGAGAAGTACTATTTTAAAGATAATTCAAATAGATTTAAAAGCAAATTATGAATCTCAAAAAATGCTTTCGACTTCATACGTTAAGTTTCCCATAAAAAATGATTGAGTTTATAACTTATGAGAAGAGATATCAAGGAACAAGAGAACGAAAATTCCTATAATGTGACATGAAATCAAATTAAATTATTAAAGTCAGGCATACTAAAAATAAGCAATATGTGTCAATAAGAATAAGCAAATATCCTTTCAAAAAAAAAAAAAAGAATAAGCATATAAGTCAATAACCATTATAACAAGGTATAATGACATCAATCAATTTGTTATTGTTATTAAAATTGATCATTGGAAATAAAATAAAATATAGCCTTTTAAAAAAAAGAAATAAAATTTAAAAAAATGAGAAAAATACTTTAATTGGCATTCTGCGAGCACTGTTTTTGGAAACTTCCAATTTAGTCATCCAAATTTTGCAAAGGTCACAATAATGTCATTTGTTGAAACCTATCAAATTATGGGCTTGTTTGAAGCTCTTTAAAGTTTTAATTTATAAAGTGAATTTATAAAGAGTTGAAATGAGTGGGGGAGATTTAATTGAAATTTGAAATATATGGTGATTGTTGATAGTTGTCAAATCAACAGTCAAATTTATAAAGAGAAAATTTAAAGAGGATCAAACAAGGCCTATATGTGTACACGAAATCTAGGTCAATCTAACTCGAAAATATCGATTGGAACTAGAAATCGCACTCAAAGAATAGGGATCCTAGCATAAAGAGATTAGGAGACTTCGACTAAGAAATCAAAAGTTAGGGACTCAAGCGTCTAAGTGCTCGTAGATTAAGGATTCCACTACTAGAAGTTGAAAATTAGGGATTTGAGCGTAAAATATTGTGAAGGTTAGAGATATCATGTGTTATTTACACTTTTTTTCAGCTATCATATCATTATTTGTTGGAAAATGATATAAAATATGAGATCAACCTCCATAAATTAATATGATGTACCCAAATATACACTACACAGATGTTTGACATCATTTATGACGCCAAATGTTTGATCTTATATCCTTCCCACTGTTTGTTAGCATAATAAAGAACATTTATAAACTTTAAGTTATTGTACTCGTGCAATGGCCAACTAAAAGCCCGTCGAGCACATTGTACAATTTCTCTTATCAAAATACTTTAATGAGATATGATGCATGGTAACATTTTTTTTAATTTCAATCTCTCACCATATATTTGATCCCGTCAAACGTGCACTCGTAAAGAGAAATTATTAAACAACTCACGTAACACTTCGAAATTCTGATTTCTCTTGTCAAAAGTACTGTGAGGGAACATTTTCTAAGCTATTATTTACTAGTCATAAACTTTACCAAAGTCAATATTGTACCACCCTCAATAATACAAATATCCAGTTGTAGAAGAAATTTACAGATGTCAGTGCATAAGGAACTAACACATGAATACTTACATTCTACTTGTAGGAATTATTGAATTTGGTTATTTGCATTCGGTTTGTACGGTGCAGTACCGTCTGCACACGTAGTATGCATCTAAACTAAGAACTTTTCAATGTTCAAGGAAAAAAAATATTATAGTCTCTATATAGTTTTATTAGATGAACTACGGAACTCTATATTACGCATGTGATTTGTGTTTATGTAAGGCGATTCCATCCTCATCGGTTGATCGAGGTTACTCGTATCATTACGCATGTGATTTGTGTTTACGTAGGGGGATTCTATCCTCATCGGTTGATCGAGGTTACTCCTATCATAAGTTGATGTACATGTAATAATAATGATAAATTCGTGTCGCAAATGTTATATAGCAAGGCCTACTCTAAACCGTTTCCAATCAAAATTTATCACGACAGAAAATGCCGCCGCCTCCGCTGCTTATTCGCCTCCTACTCACCTTGTTAATACCAATTTCCACCTCCTCCGCCGCCCGCGCGCCACCGTCACCGCTGCTACGACACCAAAACCACTTCACCGAAAACAATTATCAGTCCACGAATGTCAGTACAACATCAGCTTCGTCCCAACAATACTTCGAACTTACTCGCCCTTCGCTTTTGGATGGCCTGATCCCGTCGTGCAGACTACCAGTCTTGCCCCTCGTCTTCGGCCACACCGTCGACCTCCCGCCGGCCACCTTTGGATACTCCCCTCCGGCGAACTGCACTTGGTCCAGATCGGAACTCTCTTCACCTCAGCTTCGCCTCCAAAGGGAACCAGAAGGATCGCATTGCCGCCGTGTGGCTTGACGGCGTCGAGCTCATCCGAACCAGCACCGCCCAGCCCACCGATGATGGCGTCTTCTGGAACGTTCGGAAGGATATTACCAGGTACTCCTCACTCCTGCGTCAGGAAAACCTCACCCTCTTCGTGGTGCTTAAAAACGTCGTGAATGATGTCTACACAGGAGCATACGGGCTGAACCTTACCTTCCTGTACTACGACGCCGCCAGTAATAAAACCGGTAACAGCGGCTCTAATTTTCCCTTGTCTTTAATTCCACCGTATCAGAAGCCGGACGCCATAAAATTGAAAGAAAACCCAGAGATCGGAAGAGCGTTTAAATCAGGAAGAAAGCTCATTGAATATATATGAAAAGCCAGCGGATTTGATAATCCCGGTAGCTGGGAGTGGAGATGAAGGGTTTTGGTTCAGAATCGATAGTGGTTCTGACATTAGGAATGTGGAGATTCAAATTCCATCAAATACATACAGGGCTGTGATTGAGGTGTATGTTTCATTTCACGGAAACGATGAGTTTTGGTACGCGAATCCCCCGGATACTTACCTAGAAATCAATAATTTGAACACAGAAAAGGGCAATGGCGCTTACCGGGAAGTTTGGTAACACTTGATGGTAAAATAGTTGGATCAGCGATCCCGTTCCCGGTGATTTACTCTGGTGGGATCAATCCTTATTCTTGGCAGCCAATAGTTTCAATTGGGGCATTTGATTTGCCTTCCTATGATTTTGATCTGACCCCACTTTTGGGGACTTTACTCGACGGGAAGGTGCATAGTTTCGGGCTTCAAGTCGCTGATGCAATTTCGTACTGGTTTGTGGATGCGATCTTGCATTTATGGTTGGATAATAATGTGAGACAAGTTCAGGCTATGGCCATTGAATACACTGAACCAACCCTTAAGCTGGAGCGCGAAGATGAATTCAGCAAGCTTGATGGATCCCTAGAGGTTGAAGGGCAGAGGAAGGCTGAGTTTTCCGGGTGGGTGAATTCGAGCAGGGGAAATTTCACTACCGTTGTTTATCAGAAGATAAAGTTCGAGAACTCCATAGAGTTCAGCGGGAACGGGACTAAGAAGGTTGTGGAGCAGAAAGTGAATGTGAAAAATGAAGTAAGAATCAAGTCTAGTTCAGGTGATACTGTTTCACAAACTACTTTGAAGAGAGAATATCCCCTGAAAATCACCACCAATACTTTCCCTGGAACAGAGGATAATACTTATTTGATAAACACAAAGATTGAGAATTCCATTGAAGAGAAGAAGTCGTCTAAGAAATTTTCGAGCTCTTTGGAAAACAGTCAAAAATCCAAGGGGTGGATGTTTGTCATGGACCAAAATGTACTCTCTGGAGCAGCAACTACTCATCAGAGTTACACTTTCAAGGACGACACCGGTTCCTACTCTAAGGAAGTTTCAGCTGCTAACGGCCGGCTTGAGGATGAAACAAGAAGCCTTCTCTGATCATCCTCGCTGTCAGTGTGATCCTATTCAGCCGTCTACCAGTGGCAAAACGTAGGGTGTAAAAGTCCGTTATCAAGGTTGGCCGATCCTCTGTCTTTTCCGATGTAATATTGTAAGAATTTTGCTAGTTTTCTGCTTTCCTGAATAAGCTAGCTTCTGTTTAGAGGGCTTTGGATTGAATTATAGTAGTATGATCTCTAATAATGCTCCCTATGTTAATGTATGTATCTACATTATTTGCTCAAGTTCAACTTCACCTTTATATATATATATATATATATATATATATATATATATATTATTTGTTTCTTTGTTTTTAAAAAAAAGGAAAACACAATAATATTGTAAAAAAGAGAAAAAATGATATTAGTTTGAGAAACAAACGACAAGTTATAAATTGATTTTTGCAAATTAAGGTATTAATGGTAACACGTCAAGATTCAATGATGATATAGTAGCCTAAATAGTAAGTTTAGTGAACAATTAGTAACACATTAAAATTTAATGATGAATTAATAACTTAAAGGTAAGTGCATTGACCAATCAGTAACAACTTAAATAGTTCAATGACCATATAAGTATTTCACTTGCCTGTTAAGCCACGTCACTTCACTGTTAAGCCATGTCATCTCACCCGTTAAATTTAACTAACAGATTCCGTCTTAGTGATAGATGTGAAATGTTTTTTTATAAGTTCAGTGATGAATGGATAACACGTTTATAAGTTCAGTGATTAATGAGTAACAAGTTGAAGTTCAGTGATAGTTTGAAAACAAAAATGTAAATTAAGTGACCAAAATAGTATTTAACTCTCCAATTTTGATCTTTTCCGTGAATAATCATCATCTAACTTCAAGCTTCAAGAGATGCCTAGTTGTTGGTTGTGACAAAATCAATGAGGGGCCAGATTTGTAGTTCCACATAGAGCATCCAAAATGGAGATGTTAAATCTAGTTTACCACATAAGTAAAAATAAATAAATAAATAAACTCTAAGTGAATGTTAAATAATATGTATGCATTTTAAATTTAGCTATCAAATACTGATACATTGGAGATGTTAAATAGGAGTATTAGCTTTAATTACAAACAAAAGTTATCGATTAATTTTTATATTGTACTTTCAACAATTACTATAAGAAATAAATGAAAGAATCCTATAAGACATAAATAAAAGAATCCTACATTTGGTTGTTAAAATATTCGTTAACTTTAACAACAAAATTAACTTGGTGCTAAAAATATTTCCTTAACAATTTTGCTAACACCTCCGTTGTCAGAGTATTCACATTAGTGTTGTTAGATTTAACTATCTATATAAGCAATAAAGTAGGATTTTAGTAATTGTTAAGTGCCGTGTAAGAATGTTAAATTTAGCTATTGATATTGCTAGACTAACTTTTATAATTTAACTTTAAGTTAAAAAATGAGCTATGACTAAATTAATTCAACATATAAACAATATAAAAAATAAAGAGAATACATATGATTGGCCACATGAGTTGTTAAAATTATTGTTAACTTTAACAATAAAGTTAACAAGTTGTTAAAAAATTCTTTTAACAATTTCATTAATAAAGTTAACAAGTTGTTAAAAAATTCTTTTAACAATTTCATTAATACTTCCAATGTAATTATATTTTTGAGTGGTTAACTAATAACTTTACTAACACTCTAGTTTAACGCTACCAATGTGGATGCTCTAATCATGTTTTTTAGTTGTGAATTAATACATTTTACTAACACTTAATTTAACACCTCTATTGTGGAAGTTCTTGTACCTCAACATTTTCCCCTGATAAAAGTCTATTTAAAAAATAAGAATAATATTATGTAACACGAGTGATGCTCCAACAACAGTTTGACTGACATACTTGATAAAAGAGTTTATGTAAAGCATCTCCAATACTCATGGTCAAGGTCTTGAGTCTTAAGATGAGAGAGATAGAGGTGATTGTATTATTTTGATTGAATGTTAGTAGAAAGAGGGGTTAAAAAAAGAGAGGAAAAGGTGAAAAAGATAAGAGAGGTAGTTAGAAATTCAAAAAAAAAAAATAATAAAATAGTAGTAAGAAAGTCTTGGATGAAGGTCTAGATTTAGACCTTACACGGGATACAAGAGATGAAAAGTGAGGAAAAAATAGTGTAAATGAGAGAAATGTGATTAAAAAATAAGGCCCACAATTTTGTTCTCTCTTTCCCTCTCTTTTTGGACCCTCAACCAAGACTTGGAGCATTGGAGATGCTCGTAGTAACTCGTATGCTATACTTCTAAAGTGATTAATCATTTATGCAATTAATATAGAATTTTAGTCTTGGAGTGATTTAGCATTTAATATTAGTATATAGGGTAAATTTCACAAAAGGTCCCAACCTTTGAGTTTAGAATCAAATAGGTCCACAACCTTTTTTTACACTCTTTTGGGTTCCTAATTTTTCATAAATGCACACAATAAGTCACTCTTGTCAATATTCCATCAATTTTTCATAAAAAATGACAATTATACCCTTTAACCTTTTAATTTTAAAAATAGTACATTTAAAAATATTAAAAAATTAAAAGTCTAAGTAGACTACTGTTGAGCATTATTTAATTGTCAGTATTTATAGTTCTACTTCACCATCTAATATTGTTACAGTATTAGAAGTCTAAGTACAATTTTTGAGCTTTCAACTGCTATGTTAATTAATACTACCTCTGTCTAAAAAAGATAGTCTAGTTTTCATTTTTCATTCTTCTCAAAAGATGGTCTAGTTTTATTTTTAAAAAATAGTTGAAATATTAGTTATCTTATATATCACTATTTAATGTGCATAATTATAAAAAATAGAATTTATTAAAGTGAAATAATTAATAAATGAAAGTTTATAACAAGGATTTTATTTTGCCTATACGTATATATGTTATTATACATGCATGTGTATGTATCAAACATCTAAACTACAAGCACCCAACATTTGTAGCCTATATGTGTGTCATGTGTTACACGAATGCATAATAACATGTATGTGTAGACAAAATAAAATATTTGAAGTTTTATAATATGGAAATGATTTTTTTTATCCAATAAATAAATGATGTTAAAATTTATTTTTTCAATTTTATTAAAGAAATTTTTCTTAATCCATATCAAGAGGGGGATATGATCATTTTTTTTACTGGGAAAGAGGTAGTAATAATCACTTAACCAAAAAGGGGCAATAGATTGATTGATCGCACCATGTGTTTCCATCAAACATCATTTATAATTCAAAGTCAACGGAAAACCCTCTATTTTGGCAAATTATGTTACATGACATGTAATAAAGAATATATTGAATTATATTTAATAAATTATCCAATGCAATAACGTCTGTATATGTTTGACAAATTATTATTAGGTATAAAAAGAGAAAAAAAGTGAGTAATAAATTATGCATTGGATTGGACATACTTATTAATCTCGTCAAACTACTTGGAATCATCTACCGGAGAAGATTACTACATATTAACGTACACGTGCAAAGGAGTGGTACAATTACGTGCCACCCCATATGCGTCTCTATGTATTCCTTTTATTTTATTTTATTTAGTAGAAGTCAAAAACCTCTCATAAGTCACACCAAAAAGAGTAGAAAATTCCTCCAAAAAAGGGGAAAAAAAACAGAGAGAGTAGAAAAGAAAATCTTCTTCTAAAAGCGTCTCCATTAGAGGGCTAAGGTTATGAAGTGGTTTAGAAGAGAGATAAAGAGAAGATGATTATTATTTTATTGGAAGGTCGATAAAAAAAGATGTAAGAAAAAAGAAAAGGAAAAGTGAAAAAGAGAAAAGAGAAAAGAGATAGACAGAAATTCAAAAATAATGATAAAATAATAGTAGAGAATATAGATATAAAGGTGTTTTTTTAAACTACGCAACACGAGAAAATAAATTAAAGAAAAATTGGTGTAAATAAGTCAAAAGCAATTAAAAGAAAATTAAAAAGAAAAAAGAAAACTTGTCGTACTAATTAATTTTCTTGTGTTTTGTATTGTTCTTAAGAGCATCTCTAATGGAGTAGTCAAAAATTTAAGTGGTCTAGAGGAGAGAGATAGAAAGAAAATGATTAGTTTAATTGAATGTTGGTGGAAAAAGATGTAGGAAAAAAAGTAGGAAAAGTGAAAAAAATGATAGAAATAGATAGAAATTTAAAAATAATGATAAAACAGTAGTAATAAATGAGAGAGTCTTCGATAAGACGGTCTTATATGTCCAGTGGTAGCCCTAGGACCGTCCATTAAATAACTGACAATTAGACTTAATTAAATCTACATAACCTCTTTAGTAATAAATTATTAATAATAATAAAATAACAAAAAAATTAATTAACTAAAAAATTAATTATTAATTATCCCCCTCCTCTCCAAATTTAAGCCTGATTCTTTCTCTCTCCTCTCCCTCTAACTCGATGAAATTCTCCAATTTCACACAAATCATTTGATTTTTTCATCTACCCCATAAGAAAACAAAATATTATTACCCAACATATTAAAATTTCACATTATTTTTTTTCTTTTTTGTTTCCATTTCTTTTCATAATAATCACTTTATATATTATTGAGTGAAAAAATTTCTTTCTTTCTTTCTTTCTTTCTTTTTTTTTTTTTTGCTAAGACATTCTTAATTTTCTATCACTCACGTGTTTCCATACATGTTTAATAATAGTAATAATAACAACAACGACAACAATAACTCTACAAAGACAATAAATTTGAGAAACATTTTCTTGGGATCAATACTTTTTTCTAATAAGATAAATTATATTTGAATAATAACTATATTCAAAAAGAGAAATTTATTTTTATCACACATAATATTGTGCCTTCAAAATTTGTTAGATTAAACTAATATATATGAATGAACTTGAAATTTATTTTTAGTCCACTTATATATCTTTTTTGTCATTAAACAAGCAAGACATCAAGAGTTACTATTATTATTGTTATTGTTATTATTATTAGTATTATTATTATTATTATTGTTTTATTAAAACATGTAAGGAAACACATGAGTGATAGAAAATTAAGAGCGTTTTAGCCAAAAATTTAAAAAAAAAAGGAAAGACAAGTGATTATTATGAAAAGAAAGGGAAAAAAAGAAAATAAGTAATGTGAAATTTTAATAGGTTAGGAATATTATTTTATTTTCGTATGGGGAGATGTAAAAAATCAAATGATTTGTGTGAAGTTGGAGATTTTATCGATTCAGAAGATGAGACAGAGAGAGAGGAATAATTAATAATTGATTTATTTAGTTATTTTATTATTATTTTATTACTAAATAGGTTAAGTGGATTTTATTAAGTCTAGTTATCAATCATTTAATGGACGGTCCTACTACTGGATATATAGAACCGTCTCACCGAAGACTCTCTCGTAATAAATAGATGAAGTTCTAGATTTAGACCTTACACCAAATAAGAGGGATGAAAAGTGAGAAAAAAGTAGTGTAAATGAGAAAAATGTGATTAAAAAATGAAAATTAAAAAAACACAGGACCTAAGATTTTTTTGTGTGTCTCTCTCTCTCTCTTTAAAGACTATGCTCCAAGACATTGAGCATTAGAGATGCTTAAATGGACGACCCAAGACCATAGAGATGCTCCAATTGTAGCCACCGCCGAAAAATGTCACCTCCACCTCTGATTCTCCTCTTCCTTATCTTCTGTACTAGTTGTATTACCCGTGCATTGCACGGGAGGGGAAACTATAGAAGTAAAAACATATGAAGAGAATGGACAAAGAGAATAGCATAAACAATGCAAGGAAGATTGAAAAAAATATATATATATATATATTATTACGTCATTGGGTGAAAGCACGACCATTTTTAAGTGGATTCGATGAATTTGAATTCGATGAATTAAGTGAAACATCTGTGCATCCATTTTTTCCATCTAAAAAAAGCTACGCATATTGCAATGTTAAGAACAATGGATGTAGCTTAGTGATTCTCTATAGTTGACCATTGAGTGGTTCGACAATTATTTCCTGACTCCGTCCCTACTGAATTTCAAAATCGCCCACGATCAAACCAGCCATCTCATATTAATTGTGACTTTCTAGATCAAATAAAACTTTTTTAATCTATAATTTCTAAAGACTCATTGTACATAACTTTGAAAGTTAAAATTTTTGCTACTATTTAACTTATTTTAGTTTTTTATTTATTTTTCTTTTTTTTTTTTTAATGGGGGGATATGGGGGAGGGGTGTGATTCAAACTCTTAAGTCTGAACTACCATCCCGATGCAAAAGTATCCTAACTATTAGAGTATAATTTAAACTA
Source organism: Nyctanthes arbor-tristis (assembly GCA_963692815.1). Classification (NCBI taxonomy): domain Eukaryota; kingdom Viridiplantae; phylum Streptophyta; class Magnoliopsida; order Lamiales; family Oleaceae; genus Nyctanthes; species Nyctanthes arbor-tristis. The sequence goes on from CAVNYN010248167.1 coordinate 43,642, forward strand.
CATTTAGTTTAAAATTAAAATGTACTAAAAAGTTATGTCTTTTTTTTTTTGTGAAAAAAAGTTATATAGAAGTTAAAAGGTCATATTTAATTAAAAAATCAACACAAAAAAAGTCACAATTTTTGTATTTACTTGAAAATTATTTAAAATTGTTATGATTAAATGATTCCAATCTAGTTTACCACAATATAGTGAGAAAAGAAAATTACTCTTTTTTCATTAATTTTGCAATGATTTTTAGAATCAGATTGTTATTTTTTTTTTAAACAGTCCATCTTATTAATTGACAAAAGGATACCCATATGGGGGACATCTCCCATTACAATGAGAGTGGAAAAAAAAAAAAAAAACCAAGGCTACCTATCGAGAAAAAGGAGGGGAAAAATAAGCAAAAGTAGTAGCTGATGAGGCAAATCCATGCCTGGATCGATCGCCATCAAGACCCCCACCTGATGTCACTTCCCACACTTTGTCCATCAGCATCTTCCACTTCACTTCCCACTTTTTCTTTTTCATTTTGTTTTACCAATTCATGAAAAATAATTCTAATGAAAAAAAAATGTAAAGCTCACTGAAAGAAAAAAAATATACAGTCAAATCTAACATTTTTCCTCTCCACTCATACATTTTAAATTTGTATGCATAAATCACACATACACCTTAACCGCTAGTCAAGATGGATTAAACACAACCCTAACTCGTAAGTTGCATCAAACTGGAAAACAGTTGTCCCTGAGGAGAATAAGCCTATAGTAAAGGTATCTCGAAGCCATTTCATCATTTTCCTGCACAATTGCACTAAAATATTGTATTACTATTTGGCAATATCTAATTTATCTCATAAATCAATTTGATGGTCTAAGTGTACACTACATAGAGTTGGAAGACGAAAATAAATTATTATATATTTACCTCGAATATACAATTTATTATTAAAAAAATATTAAATAAGAGATGACCATATTTTTAAAAAAGACATAATTATTTATAGAGCACAAAGTTTGCTAAATAAAAATTAAGCCCCATATTGTCATGTGTTGCCTTCCCCCTCCTCGCCAATTGCCAAAGTCTTAAATAAAATGTCCAACAAATAGTAGTAAAACCTTTATAGGAAACAAAGTGTGATTCTCATTTTTCTTTTTCTTTAAGAAGAATAAAAATTAACTATCTTTTATAATTGAAAACCATATCTGCAACAACAACGACTAAAGATAACATAAAGTAGTTTAACTACAAATAACTACAAATATAACGTTAATTTAAAAAAAAAATGTTGAGCATGCAATTCTCTGTGAATAATATTACAACAGTCAACGGATATTTACCTTTTTAAATCAAGAAGCATAAGAGTAAAAAGATCAAATAGCAAGCAAATTTGAGATAGTAAGATTCAAAAGAAAATGTAAATAAGATTCAAAAGAAAATGTAAATCACCTGCCATGCTCAAATTTATAAACCTGGAGTTTGAGATGCACAATCCTAAGGACAATGCCAATTAGCAAAAAGAAACAAACCAATTAGCTTATGGATTAACATATGTTTTTAAAATAAAGGAAAACATAAAGTATTTTATCTCCTTTTTTTTCTTTTTACAACTACCCCATATAATGAATCAATAATCTAACTGTAGTTTTAATGCAAAAATCATCAAGAATAAACTCTTTTTTCGAAAGAAAGATGAAATAAAACCACACAAAACCCCACTATGTCAATCTTGAATGGTAAAGGAGCAAATTAGATGGGATAAAGTGTATGATCCTAAAAGCACTTGAGAATATTAACACCATATTCTAGTTCTGGAGTTCCAAGTACAGGTAACAATTATAAGCCACATTATTATCACAATAAAAAACCATATATGATGTAACAGAAACATCAAATCAATATTAAATATTGCCGCATAAAATTTCTATAGTACAAACGAATACAAATCATGAATTAAACAGGTCTATTGTACACACTTGAAGCAACAAAGCAAGAAGACAGACAGTTAAGATGTCATGAGTCTTTTAAGAAAACAGCCAACATAGTTTGGAATTTCATATAATTAGCTTATTACATTAAAAGCCCTAGTAGTGGTGCCATGTTCTTCTAAATTTTGCATAATATCTACACATAACTAAGATAGAAATAGGCAAAAATAAATAATCTAGGCCATTTGTTCATAACAGACAAAAAAGAAAAAAAAGAAAAAAAATGAAATATGATGAAAATTAGTTTTCCGTGTTGCAAAAACACAAACCTTGCACATAAAGTGATTTAGCAATTCACCTTTGCAACTCATTTGCCAAAAAAAAAAAGAGGTGAATCTACCAACTGGGAACTGATTTATTTCATGACGGCTTCTCTTTGCAAGGAAGTATTCTCTCGTTTCCAGCAATGCTGCCAATAAATGGCCACCAGATAAATCAATAAATAATAATAGCTAAAATAAAATAAACCTTTAGTTCAATTAGTTTACTATACATGTTCTACATGTATAAACATCTTCTTTGTGCAAATGTAACTCGAAAGAGAAGAATAAATGATGAGAAGAGTCATAATACTCTGATTTCATTCCCAAAATTACCTCAACAACTCTCTGTGAATTACTCTCCAAAATAAGAAAATAATTTAATTCATCAATATATCCTGATGAGCCAAACACTGCAAAAAAAAAAACAATTTTTTTCTGTTTAATTAATATATATATATATATATATAGAGAGAGAGAGAGATCAGAACCGTGGTAATGCTGACCATATAATCCAACCAAATCAAAGTTAACTAACTTCATTTATATGTAAACACATATAATATTAATTTAATCGGTAATTATCAATACGCACATACTTCACATGAATTTCACCAGATCACATTAAAAATTCCCAAAAAGGTAACTCATAAAACATACTAATTTCTCCATATGCATAAGGACATACTAATTATTCTCAAATTTAAAAAAGGTAACTTATAAAACTAACAAATTTTTGAAGAATATGGATGGGCTGTCTTTTCGTACTTACTATTTGATAAGTTATATGTTTGTACTGCCCGATGCAGGAGTGATATTATTTCAGTTCTTTGAAGAATATGGATGGACTGTCTTTTCGTACTTACTATCTGATAAGTTGTTGAATTGTCCAAACCTGTCTAT
>CAVNYN010248172.1:0-11072 GCA_963692815.1 Nyctanthes arbor-tristis
CCCCATAACTAGCCGTGTGCGCATACGTATAGTACTTTCCAATGCTGTATTCTATTCTAGCAAATAGTAAAACAATGGGTTACTTTTATAAATCGTCTTCAACTTTTGAGTTAAAAATTGACTGGGTTCTCAACATTTTTTTCCGACCATCTAGGTCTCTAACCTTTCATAAATTCATACGATAAGTCCTTTTTGACTTTTCAATATTACCATTAACTTTCCAACAAAATTACCGTTATACTCCTTAACTTTTTAATTTTAAAAATAAAATATTTAAAAACAATAAAAAATTAAAAAAAACACCCACCCACCCGCTATCCCACCCCGGCGGCCATTTCCAGCTACCAAAAGGGGAGGGTGAATCCTCCTATTTTGCTGTCATTTTTTGGAAATGGCAGTCATTTCCAACAGAAATATAGAGGGATTCACTCCCCAAATGTAGCCGTTTTCGGCAGCATTTGGTGGGGGTGAATGCTCCCTCCTCCCAAATTTTTTTCCAAAAATGGCAGAGATTTGGTAGCACAAATGGGGGAAGCAAAATGCTATCATTTCTGGTAAAAAAATGGGAGGGCCCAAATGCTGCTGCCGCCATTTCTGCCAACAAAATGAGGGCCTGGGTGGATTTACCCCCAAATGCTGCTGCCATTTTCTGGCCGCACAAATTGGGAAGGGGCCTAAGTCCCTCTCATTTTGCTACCGAAAATGGCAGATTTCCGGCGGCCATTTCCAGCGGTGTTCTTGGGATGGGATGGGATGGGAATGGGAGGGTAGGGTGGGTTTTTTTTTAATTTTTTATTATTTTTAATATTTTTAAATCTTTTCTTTTTAAAAATAAAAAATTAAGGGGTATAATTGTAATTTTATTGAAAAGTTAAAGGCAATATTGACGGAATCCGTAAAAAAAGACTTATCGTGTGAATTTATAAAAAGTTGAGAGCCCAGAAGGTTGAAAAAAAAGATCGGGGACCTAACTGATTCTTAAAAAAGGTGGGGGACGATTTGAAAAATTAACCCTTTTATTTATCTCTTTTCACTTCACTTTTTCCTCAACTGAGGTATTTACATTAGTTCTATAGCCTATATATTACTATTATTACCGCACCTAGACTTTCAACTTAGATATAAGTAATTCATATCTAATAAACAATTACTTTATATACATTAAATAAATTTACTTACATCTTTGTGCATCAAGGAAAGAGAGGAATATACCTGGTGCCACAGTGTATTTATCGAGAGCTAGTCTTTGGTGGTCGTGGGCTACCGTTTTGCGGTGGCATTTTTGTAAATAAGATTTAAACAAAACCGTCGGTTTGGTCTATTGTTAAAGGGTGTCAAAATTAAATTCACAACTCAGTCTCTGTCTCTCTATCTTCCCCAGCCCTGAATCCGTATTTTCCTTCTCCCCTTTTTTCTGTGTTTTGAAAGCACCAGTACCTAAAAAAGAAAAAAATATATATGAAAATTTAAAATTGAAAATTGTTAAACCTATTTGAATTGAGTCACAGCTTCAATTCAACTCTGGATTTGCACCAATTCGCGTTGTAAATATTCAAGCAAAAGAACCAGCAATCATTCTAAATCATGAAAACAGAGAAGCGAATAGAAGGCTGCATATCGATATTCTATTTTGTTGACTTCTATACAGAGCGTAGGTTTTAACATTTAGGTCGCTTAGAATTTCTTCGGAAGCTATTGAATCCGTCCATAAATTCGCCCCAGCACTTGATGATGGAGTACTCGAACTCACACCTTTACCAAGTATATAAATATATTCTTTGTTTCTTTTTTCCCCTCCGAATTATAACACTAGTGATTATAAGAAATTAGACCAAAAGCAGAAAGAAGATCAAGATTCAAGTACTAAAGTTAAGTAAACTGATAGCATTATAAGGTGAACATATTCTGCAAGAGGAGTTGTTCATCTTTTATATTGTTTCTCACTTTACTGGAGTTATTTCTCTTTTAGATCTTGAGGATGCTCCGGAGTTGTTTCTCATTTAGATCTACGATCATAATTAGTGAACAAGTGTAAGCCTCATTGCCCTACAACATAGAGGATTCTCGGTACAGATTTCACTACTAAAAAAAAAACGTCGGTTTTATGAAAAAGCAACGCATTAAAAATACGGTGGCATTTTATAATTATGAACCAATGTGTAAAGTTTTGGCATCGGTTGCTTATTAGCCGACATCCATTGTCAAAGCAGATTGCACATACACTTCAGTTGTCTTAACAATCCACGTGTATACCTTGATTTGAGTGTATGTAATTTGCTAGTGGTGGTATTGTATATAGTTTCACTATTAAAAAACACGTCTGTACCGACGGTAAAAATCCGTCAGTAACGGTCAAAATCTGTCGGAAAAGTGTGTTTCCGACAGGGAAAGAATGGTTGGAAAATTCGTCGTAAATCGCCTTGTCGGTGATTTCCAACGGATTACCGACGGCTAAACTTTGTCGGTAATTTCCGACAGCTTTTTTCTGGCCGTCAGTAAATTCCGACAACTGCTAGATTCCGTCGGTATTTACTAATGGGAAGTCTATCCGTCGGTGATCACCGACAGATGACATAACATGTTAAAAAAAATATTAATTTTAAAGCCATCCTACTTACCCGTTTACCTGACCCCAGCCCATAACTGGCAACCCACGCATGCGATCCGACCACTTATGTATCAAAACTTAATTTCTCACCATTGTTACAAAGGGGAGGGTTCAAACCCCTCACCTCAAGATTGGGAGGAGAGTTCCCAACCGCGGGGCCATTATTCATTCTTGTTTCTTATTTGTATTTACAATATATTTAACATATATTCTATAGTTTTTGCAATTTAAAAAATAAATAATATTATTGCACATTAAAAATTTATACACTCTTTACATTAATTTCTATGTTTTTCACTTTAAGATTTATGATCATTTGCAAATTGTGAGTTTTAACAAGTTATTGTTTTATCAGTAATTCAAATTTTATATAAAAGTGTTTAAGATGATTAAAAATTTTATACATGTGGTTTAAAAAAAAAGTGACTTATATCAAACATTTTTTGTATCATTAAAGACTTATTTCACTATTTTTTTAGGGAAGATTTATTTCACTACTTAATCGTTAAGAGTAGAAAAATTTGGATAACATGTTTTGATGATGAATAATTTTGATGTATGTAATTTTATATACCAACGTAAAATTATATAAATCACATTGACAGAGTAATTTTAACAAACAAAATTATATAAAAAATTTAAAGAATAAATTACAAACTGTTAAATTTCATAAATTAAAACATATACGTATTTCACCACATCATTTATTAATCCTTAGAAATTATTGAAAAATTATTGATTATTTTCGACGGCCTGAAAACTGGTCGGAAATTGCCGACGGCCCGTAAAATCGGTTGGAAATGGCCAACGGTAGGTAAAATCCATCAATAATTTCTGACAGTCAAATGATACCGTCGATACTTATCGACGGTTGTGTGGTGTCCGTCGGTAATTAAATACGGCCGTTGGCTGCCGTCGGTAATGACCGACGGTTTACGGTTGCCATTGGGAAATACCAACGAGTATTGTGGCCGTCGGAAACTACCATCGACTTAGCTGTTATGTCGGAATTTACTGACGGACCGTCGGTACTTACCGACGGCCTGGACAAGTCGTCGGTATTTTCCAACCGCACCTCCTGCCTCGACAATTTCCGACGGGATATTTTTCCGTCGGAAATTTCCGACGGATTTTCATCAACCGTCATTAATTACCAACGAATTGACGTTCGTCGGAATTTTACCGTTGGTATAGGCGTTTTTTCTTTTAGTGTTTGCTGTGAATTGTACATTTTCTATTTTCTTTTGCAATGTCACTGGTAATAACTATTGCTGGTGGGACTGTAAAAGAAACCTGACCAATTGGCGTCAGTTGTTGGCCAACAACTGACGTCTATAGTTAGGAATGGGCGTCGATTGTGATCCTAACAACTGACGTCTATGGGCTTAACTGTTTGTGTTGACGATAAACGCCTTCAAAATTGACGGGTATTTGACAGAACAATCGACGCCTAAAGGGTTCTTCGAATGGGTTGAATTTGGCTCAATTTTATAGAATTAGTTCTCAAAAGTTGAAAACTACTCTAATTTGTAACAAAAACAACAACTCTCCATCTGCTTGTATATGCATCATCACGCATCTTTCTTTGTGTTCTCTCTCTCTACACATATATATACAACTTTCTTGTACTGATTTTCCTTTCTTTTTTTTTTTTTATATTTTACTCCAACAGTAAATGGCTGGGTTTATATGTTTAATACCCAAAATTAAATCTCTCCCTGTAATTCAACAAGTTTCCCCATTTACCCTGTAACTTAAAGGGTATTAGAATTAATGAGAGAGAAATCTCCATGTTTACTCTTTCACTTCACCATTCACTCCCTGTCTCTCTATCTTTCCCAGCCTTGATTTTTTTTTTTGTTTTTTTAAAAAACAAAAATTTTATTTAATAGAAAGAAAGTTACAGAACGAGCAAGAGGGAAAATCACCATTCCCTAAGACACCAACATGAGAAAAGCAAAATAAAGAAAACACAGACATAACTAAGTTAAAGACCAAGCAAACAGCAACATCCACTAATGCAAAACACTAACCCTTATTTCTATCTTCACGGCTCTCTCTCCCGATCTTTCTAATTTCTTACAGTTCGGCCTCTGTGCTATACATTTCTTGAGCTGAATTTGTAGCTATACATTTCTTATATTTAAACTTGGGTTTCAATTTTGATACAAATATTTTTTTCAAAAATTAGCTTCTATGTTTTGAATGCACCAGTACCCAAAAAGAAAAACAAATGAAAATTTAGAACTGAAAATTGTTAAACCTAAATGAATTGAGTCGCGGCTTCAATTCAGCTCAGGATCTGCACCAATTCGGGCTATGCAGCTGGAGTTGTTTGTCTTTTAGATCCTGAAGAAGCTCCAGAGATGTTTCTCCTTCTAGATCCAAACATAGGTAAGCCACGCTGCCTACTTCTTTGTCTAACGGCGCACCAAATGCAATACAATCGATAAGAAGTGTAAGGAAACGAGAAGAACTTTAGTGAGCTTATGCAAGGAAGAGAAGAGATTCTCATAGTGGTTTAAGAGCTTCCAACTCTGTCTAACCTCCTCCATACACAATAGTCCAGCTTCCCCGCTCTCCTCCTCCATTGCACGGTCTACCGGTGTAATAAACTTCCTAAGCCTAGTTAAAACTTGAAAGGAAGAGAATATAGAAGCAAATGAAAGCTTGTTTCGATCTAAAATTCAAGTATTGGATATGAAACCTAGTTAAGACTTGAATGAAATTCACTGTCGAAAGATATTCTGCCGTCATAAATCACTTGCTAAGTTGAAAATGGGAAGAAGTGATCTCATTCAACAGCTTTCAAAACAAGATAATTACGCTACCACTCAAGCTGACCAAAGACTACTGCAAGAGTTGACTCACTTATTTGTGCATCGAAGAAAGGGAGGATGTGCTCCGCGCCATTTTTTATTTATCTAGAGCTCTATGGTGGCCGCGAGGTACTGTTTTAGCGGTCATGGTCATTACCATGAAGAGTGTTGTCATGGACACTACTCCTACCAGCCAGCAAAATACCCTCACTGTTAGCGCCACTAATTTCAGATTCACAGTTTTCTTCTTCTTCTTTTCAAAGTCTGGAAGGAGATTCCAACTCCAATTAATCTCTTCCGTACACAAGAGTTGAGCTTCCTCCCACTCCTTCTCCTTGCACAGTCTATCGGTGCAACTGGCCGAAGCTTCTAAACCTATTTAAGACTTGAAAGAAAGAGAATATAGAAGCAAATTGAAGCTTGCTTCGATTTAAATTCATGTCTTCGATCATAAACCTAGTTAAGGCATGAATGAAATTCGCCGACGGAAGCTATTCTGTCGTAGAAGATCACTTACTAAGTTGGAAATAGAAAGAATTTATCTCATTCAACAGCTTTCAAAACAAGATAATTAGTCTACCACTCACTGGCCAAAGACTACTGCAAGAGTTGACTCACATCTTTATTCATCGAAAAAAGAAGGGATGTGCTCAGCGCCATTGTGTATTGGTCTAGAGCTCCATGGTGGCCACAGGGTACTTTTTTAATAGTTATGGTCACTGCGGTGAAAAGAGTTATCATGGCCACTACTCTTACCAGCTACTAAAACATCTTCACCCATAGCGTCACAAACTCAAGATTCATAGTCCGCTTCTTTTTCTTCTTCTCTTCAAAATCTAGATGGAGTTTCCAACTCTGTTTAACCTCCTCTCTACACAAGAGTCGAGCTTTCTCGCTCTCTTCTTCCACTGCACGGTCCAGGTACACTAGCCGAACCTCCTAAACCTTGTTAAGACTTGAATGAAACCTAGTTAAGACTTGGGAGGACGAGAATATAGAAGCAAATGGAAGCTTGCTTCGATCCAAAATTCAAGTCTTCAATCTGAAACCTAGTTAAGACTTGATTGAAATTCACCGAAGAAAGCTATTCTGCCGTCAGTGATCACCGACAAATTAAAGGCTATCACCGACAAGATCTTTTGACCACCTTCTATCATCGATAAAGTTCATTTCAAAGAAAATTTTTACCATTATTGAAGGAATCTGTCGTCTGTGATGCCCGTTTTCTTGTAAAATAGTGACTACAAAATGTATGATTGGAGTAGACTATATATACTTATTTATATTTTTATAATTCTTTGACATTTTTTCAATTTACATATGGACAGTTAAATTAACTAGTTAATTCATATTTAGTAAACATTAATTTAATGTATAAAGTAATATTTTATTACTTTATCCATCAATAAATTTACTCACAATTTTGTGCAACGAAGAAATAGAGGGATGTGCTCAGTGCCACAGTCTCTGGCCTTGGGGTACCGTTTTAACAGTCACAATCAATATAGTGAAGAGTGTTATCATGACAACTACTCCTACTAGCCACCAAATCACCCTCACCTTTAGTATCACGAATTGGAAACTCTTGCTTTTCTTGCTCTTCTCTTTAGAATCAAGACAGAGTTTCCAACTTCGTTTAACTTCCTCAATACACAAGAGTCGAGCCTTATTGCTTTCCTCCTCCACTGCAGTGTCACAAAGGTCCTTTTTCATGGTTTCCACTACCATTTTCATTAAATTCTAAGAAAATGACAATTTTACCCTCATATAGTTAAATTAGACGCAAAAAAAGGAACACAAAGAAAAGCTAAATTAATGTAGCGCCAAAAAAAAAAAAGAAAAAGAAAAATACATCTTTTCAGCTAACATATCCAACAATAACCGACATTGGTGATTACTATTTGTGAAATTTCTAAAGGCCGTAATTTTTGTCGGAAATTACCAAGAACAAGTCCGTCGGTGACACTGACAAAAGCTATTATGACATCAGTGATCATTGACAACGGCTATCACCGACAAGGTCTTTTGAGTCATCAGTAAAGTTCATTTCCAATGGAATTTTTACTATTATTGACAGAATCCGCCGTCAGTGATGCCTGTTTTCTTGTAGAATGGTGACCATGAAATCTATGTATTAATTAAATAAAAGGACCTGCGGTAGAGACTTACCGCAATTTTCCCGCCTTTTTGCTGTAGATGAGGATATTCTGGTCTTTTCTGTTTTAGTTTGTGTACACTGTCCAGTAAAAATCAAATTATCACTTTTGTATTTATTTCTTCATTTACAAAATCAGTACTCATAAGTTGAAAACTACTCCAAACTTGTAACAGAAACAACGACACTCCTCCGGTCCCCCCTCCTCTCTGTCTATGCTACAATTCTACATAATGTGACATTGGGTGGAACTAGAAAGATTCAAGGGGATTGACACCCAAAGATTGGAGATAAAGTTCTAATTTGTGCAGGGGCTAAAGTTTTGGCCAATATTAAAATTGGAGAAAATGCAAGAATTGGTGGAGGATCAATTGTTTTAAAGAAGAGATCCTCCAGGAACAACTGTAGTTGGAAATCCTGCAAGATTAGTTGGATTGAGATAAACTTGAAAGTAATCCGCCCAACCCACCCACCATCGCACTCACAGAAACACACAAAAGAACAGAGAAACTTAGCACAAGAAAGGAAGAAAAAAATTCAGACAGACTTGAACGTCAGCCCCTGACAAAGACACACAAAAGAAAAAGAAAGAAAGGTTGCTTGTGATAGTGGATGTATTGCATGTGAAGCAGGCACCTTGTTTGGTTTTTCCCTATATTCATGTGAATAAAATCCCTCTATCTAAAAAAAAACTTGATTCTGAACTAGGATTGCTGGTGGAATTCTACCATTTAACCACAACTTGTGTGCCACTCTGTGGGCTTGCAACGTCAAGCCAAAAAAAAAAAAAAACACACACACACGAAAGGAGAAAAAAATTTAGACAGAACTTGACTCCTAGAGAGTTACCAAAATACGAAGTTCTTTTCTCCTTTAGTTCTTCTCTTTCCTTTTTCTACAGGTAAATGGCTTGATTTCAGCTTGGGAAGGAAAGAAATGAAACTTCTAGTTTGCAAGAAAGGCGAAAAACTGCAACTGAATTAGCATAAACAAACTTAGAAACTTAGCACAAGAAAGGAAGAAAAAAATTCAGACAGACCTGAATACATATACGTCTGCCCTGACAGAGACACTGTCACAACCCGAATTTTCTAAATTTATTTTCTACTATATGCTCGGTCAAAGTCAAAGATTGTTGGGTCAAATGGCTAAGCAAATATATTAATTATTTTAGGGCTCGTATACAAACTATTTTGGGGACAAGGACTAAATTGCGTTACTTAAAATACGTTGAGGGGCAATTAGTGCAAATAAGGCATAACCCGAAAGACTTTCTTGCAATTGGAAAATTCACACGCCTAACACACACAAACACACAGTCGCTCGGCAGAAAGGCAGGAAACAGAGGAAATTGAAGAAAATAAAAGGGAAAAGGAAGGAAAGAAGTAAGGGAATTAGGGGTTTCGCAATATTTGACGTGATTAAATGCAGTGCTTCTATTCTTCCTTCTACAAATTCATCAAGGTAAGTCAATAGGCGATTTCTAGGGTTTGTATGTTTTAGTATTGGTGTTGATTTCATGGGTTATTTTATGAATTGAGGCTTAATTATTACTCTCTACGTATTTAGAATAGTGGGTTTTAATCTTGCAATTCGCATTATGTATTACTATGGGATTTTTCATAACCCTAGATATGGAATTTGGGGATTTTGTGAATTATGATTATTAAAGATAATTTATGGCATAAAGCTGGTGGAAAATCAGTAAGTAAATGAGTTGGAGATATGATATTATGGATTCCTGTTTATTGTACAAGAAAGTGTGTTTGGAAGTCATTGCATTGTTAAGTTTGGGAAGTGGTTTAGGAAATAGGAGTAATTTTTACAATGGAAATAATAGAATATTGGAAATACGTGAAAGGTTGTAATCTGTGAATTTTAGTATTGTTGCACCTTTGAAGGATCTATGGCGCCATATTAAGTAATTATACCTTCTCATAATTTCAGGTGGTGACGAGGAGATTGGGAAAGCTTATCAGCTACATTAGGGTGTAGCTATAAATTCTGTGAGTGGAAAAATTATTTTTCCAAATTATCTAGTCAGGTTTCTCATTTTATTTTAGTTATAAGTTCATTATAAAATTTAAATTTAGCATGTTCATTTCTATATCATTATCTGAATTTTCCATGAAATATCCAACCATATTACTATGTTTAACGGAGAATTTTTAAAGGAGCATGCTTATGTTATCTGAAATTTCTTCGGAAGCACGGTATGTTATGTCGAGATATTTTAAATAAATATGATATAGCATGTTATGAAATTAAGGCAAAAGCATGATACATTATGTTATAAAATTTGTATGAAATGCATGTTATAAAGGCTATTTTAAAACCACAGTGTTAGACTACGTTTATGTATAGGTCTTTGAGACCCATCGTCATGCACACATAGGCTTTGGGCCGTGTATAGTGGTGTTAGCCTTTGGGGCTTGCTCTGCGCGCGTACGACTACGTTATGTTATGTTTTATGTTAGAAGTATGCCTCGTACATCGAGATCACTCGTACACATGGCTACTACTCAGTGGTACTTCTGGGGGGAATTTTTAATATGTTATTGTGTTTCAAAGCTTAATTTACAGCTTTTATATGAATTGCCTGTGCTAGATCTCTTATTCAAATTCATTTGTAAAATCCTCTGCATCAGATTATATATTATGTATCAAATAATTAAATGGAATTTCATAAATAAGTAACATGGGAAAAACTACCTATATGTATTTGCGAACTCATCTACTCATTGAGTTACAAGCTTATGTATTTTCTAACGTTTTCTTACCAAGAGGTAACCGAGCTTGAGTAGAGTTGGATTGCCTGCGACCTTCGGATTTTACCACCACATTCTAGATAGTACGACGTAGCACATTCTATTATTTCATGAATTGTTGACATATTTCACATTCTTTTAATTCTCATGCTAGCTAGAAACTTGAGTATTACAATTGGTTTATTTCATTTTGCTGTCGGGCGAATTTCAAAACTATTTACATTCTTTTGGAGTTTTAATTGATGAATGGTGTTGGGGATCAATGTGTATGGATTTAGTTGTGGTTTTTTGAATTTGTCACAGGTTGGATAAGTCCATTTTACAGGGGGAACTCTGTCAAAATTTCTATAAATTCGTTTTAGTCCAAAGGTTTTATACATATTCAAGACAAGTCGTTTTACTGGTATCCATCGTCGGCGCACGCCACGTGTCAAGCCTAATAGGACGGCTTGGGACGGGGCGTGTCAAACACACAATAGAAAAAGAAAGAAGGGTTGCTAGTGGAGTATTGTGATAGTCGATGTATTGTGAAGCAGGCATCTTGTTTGGTTTTTCCCTTTACTCATGTGAATAAAATCTCTCTATCTAAAAAAAAATTGATTCTGAACGACGATTGCTAGTGGAGTTCTACCATTTAACCACAGCTTGTGTGCCACTCTGCGGGCATGCAATGACAAGAATCACCAAAAAAAAAAAAAAAAAAAAACTTGATTAGATCGGAA
>CAVNYN010248185.1:0-33471 GCA_963692815.1 Nyctanthes arbor-tristis
GGATAAGGTCGAAGCATCAAGAAGCAGTTTGGGCTTGTATATTGGTTATGGGGACATTGTGGGAAAGTAAAAGAAGATAATTTAGTGCAAAAAGACACTTGACTCATCCCTATAAAGTTTCAAGTCAATCAAACATATGTGCATTACAAATATTTTATTTTGTTTGCGCACAAGTATATTATTTTGCTTACACACAATAACATGCCTGCAACTTGAAATTTGGATGTGTGCTACATATACACCTCATGCATAATAAAATAGCTATTGTTGGCAAAATAAATTTTTGATATACATTTATACGTACCAGTCATTAACTACATATATTTCTCCTTTAGAGCATGATTAGTGTGGGGGGACCCAAATTTTGGGTTTTTCCCCCCTTTGTTTGATACATGCAAATAATGTACAGGTATAAAACGCCATTTTGGAGAGCCCCTCATTTAGGTTTTTCCCCCTCATTGAGTTTGTATCGGTTTTCCCCTACACATTATTTGAAAATAGATTTTTTCCTTCTAGTTTTACCCCTTGACTTTTTTCCCCTTGGTTTTTTCCTTTAACTCTTCCGATCTTGCTCTTAAAAGGGAAGAAAAGACATATGTTTATTTCAAAAAGAATTATGAAATTATATTTTTCCATAATTTTGGTTACCTTTTAATCATACATTTTACTAAATCCTCGTTTATTTATGCAATTTATAATAATATAATTACTAAAAAGAAGTAGATAAAATTTTTCACTCAGTAGTTGCTAAATAGAGAGGCAAATTCTATAAGCATTAGAGAAAGCCTTTCGAGACCACTTAAAAATAATTAAGCAGAGAAATTACTTTAAAAATATATATAACAGCTGGAATAATTAATTTCATACAAGCAAAATAGATCTAAAGGCAATTGATGTCTCCAAAAAGACAAACTACGAGCCCATTGCCGGAGCCACCAAGGGTCCAGGGGAGCGGAAACCCCCCGCCGCCCGAGGGGAAGTTCCATTTTTATAGTTTTAAATTTGGTTTTATAATGACAATTTTGTCTGCAAATATTGTACAAACGTAAGATTGGTATATAAAAACGAAATCTAACCTCCTTTTTTTTTCTTCTGTTTTGACAAAAAGAAAGGGACTATTTTTAAATTGTTCAAGATGTAAGAAATTTTTGAATGAAAAGTGATATTGTTCAATATGAAACAACATTTTTTTTTATACAAAGGGGACATAGCGGAGGGGATGGTGCGGTTCAAACTAAGGACATCTCGCCTGAAATGTAAGTATCTATTCATTGTACTACAATTCGAACCACATGAAAACAACATTTTAGTTGAAAAAGAATGAAATTTTAGATTAAAATTGAATTTTGTTTGAAAGATTTCGTGTTACATAACTTTTATCTCACAAACAAAAATTGTTGGCTCCACCAATGTCAATAATAATATTCTAGACCTACAAGTCGTTTCTATTGGTACAAGTCGATAAGTAGACCTACAAGGCCAACGGCTAATCGCTATAAGTGATGGGCTTTAGAATGGGGCTGCTCGTCAAGACCATTGCGCCACTTGAATCAATTTTCTTTCTTTATAGGGTTAATTTCACAAAAGGTCCCCAACTTTTGAGCTACAAATCGATTTCGTCTCTAATTTTTTTCACTCTGTTGGGTCTCTAACCTTTCATAAATGCGCACAATAGGTCCTTTTGACATTATTCCCTCAACTTTTTATGAAAAATGACTGTTATACCCTTTTAACTTTTTAATTTTATATAAAAAACATTTGAAAATATTAAAAATAATTAAAAAATTCAAAAAAAAAGGAAAAAACTGAACTCGAACTTGCTGTTGTTTCAGTTGCTACGTTTTAGACAGCAAGAACGCTGCCAGAAATGGCAGCGTTTCCTGGCAGTGTTCTTGGAGGGTGAATCCCCCCAATTTTTGTTACCGGAAAGGGTCCCTTTCCCCATTTTGTTGCCGTTTCCAGCGGCAAGAACGCTGCCAGAGATGGCAGATTTCTGGTAGCGTTTTTGAATGGGTGAATCCCCCTCCATTTTTGCTGTCATTTTCGACAGTAAGTTGGGGTGTTTTCTTTTTATTTTTTATTTTGATGCCATTTCTGGCAGCAAAATAGGGGCCGGAAATATCATTTCTCACTCGTGTCTGGCAACAAAATGGGAAGGGATTCATTTTCTATTTGTGCTGTCGCTGTTTTCTAACTGCAGTGCAGCACAAATGTTCATCCCCTCTCCCCAATTTTGCCTACTAAAATGCTGCATTTCAGGCAGTTTGCAACTAGAGACGGCAACACAATGCTGTCATTTTCTGGCAGCACAAATGGGGGGAGGATTCTATTATGCCATCGAAAATGGCAGTATTTTGGTGGTCTTAGGATGGGAAAGGAGGGGTGGTTGGGGTAGGGGTGGATGGGTGTTTTCTTTTTATTTTTTAAAATTTTGCCGATCTATTTTTATTATTTTTAAATATTCTGTTTTTAAAATTAAAAAGTTAAGGGTATAACGGTTATTTAAAAAAATTAATGAAATAGTAACAAAAATAATCTATCGCGTGAATTTATAAAAACTTGGGGACTCAGCCGATTTTATCTCAAAGGTTGGGTACCTTGTGTGAAATTTACCCTTTTTAAAAGTAAAAAGTTAATTGTATAATGATAATTTTATTGAAAAGTAAAAGGATAATATTGACAGAATCTGTCAAAAAGGACATATCGTACAAATTCATGAAAAATTGAAGGCCCGAGAGGTCGAAAACAAAGGTTGGAGATCTAGCTGACTCTTAACTCAAAGTTAGGGAAGATTTGTAAAGTTAACCCTTCTTCATAAGTCAACTTGCAGAAAGGTAGTAACTATTGGTAGCAGGGTACTTAGCCAAAGAGCCTTTTCTCTTCTAATCTTCCCTTAGATACTTCATGTTGTTTAGGCAAAATTGAAGGGATCTTGATTTTAAACACCAAAATTCTGATTTTCTTTATTTGATTCTATCATTTGTGAAGTTGTTTGTATTAAAAATAAGTAATTCTACACTTCCCTGTTCGTTTACTAATTAGTTCATCGATTTACAATTTTAACTCTAAAATATCTAAAACTCAAATTATTTAAATGCTTTATTCTTATTAATTCACAATCGGTGAATCAATTAGTGAGCTAATGTGAAAGTTTATCATTACTATTGTGACCTTTGTATATCTGAAATGCGTTTTTCTTCTCTCTTCATGTTTTTGGTACCAAACATTGAATCTTTTCGCTTGATTTGTCAAACAAATAACTCAAAAATATGTGAGGCATTAGTTTTGCCCAAAATAATAATAATAATAGTAATAATAAAGATGGTGTTTTGTCAAAAAGAATTTGTACAGTGAGCTAAATTCACATGTATGTGTTAGATGATATTTTGCATATATATGAGTTGGGGTCACATATCTTTTTCAATGTTCCACAATTGGAATGTTGCTAATCAAAAAAATTATTTGGATGCGCTTGCATTCAATGAGTCCATTTCAAGCACTTCTTCAAAGTTTTCTTAAAACACCTCTCTCTCATGTGGATTTAAAATATACAAGATTTAGGTTTGAAATACACTCGTGCATCCATACACATCACATGGACTGATAAGTTTTTTAATAAAACTTCCAGAAAGTACTTGAAAATTTTCCTACATTCAATAAATAAATATATATATATATATATCAAAGAAAAGGTTTTAGAAAAGTAGTAATTAATTTTAATAGACCAATTTTATCACGTTAGAAAATTCTAACTAGATGATATATCTTGATACAAAATTAGTGGTGACTAATGTTAATTAAAACTTAATTATCATCTTCTTGATTTAGAAATTTGTTGTTGCTTAGGCAAGATTGAACTGATCTTCATTTTTAAATTTGAATTTTTATTTAAAAACAAATGTTTTTGATGGATAATGATGTGTGAATAAAATAGCATGATTTTAGGAATATATAATATATGACATAATTTAGATAAATATATCAAACATATATAATAACATATTTGTAAAAATATAAAATAAGCATGAAAAATCCTGATTTTTTAAAAATCAAATTGGACACATGAGTTTTGTACTATGTAACCCAAAAAGCCTTTTTCTTGTTATTGGGCTCCTTTTATTGGACCGAGTCAGATACAGCCCATGAGTCTAGCCTTATTAGTTTTGTACAACAAAGTCCCTTATTAGTTTCGTACAATAAAGTCTGACAAATGACATTTGTACACACAAAGTGTACAATTTTTATACACACTCTTTATATTTACTTGAACGTCATTTGCCTCATAAATCTTAAAATCACAACTCTTAGGTAGTGTGGGTAAATTCAAGGGTGTATATACAAATAACACTTGTCATAAAGTCTCTCCTTTGTAGTCCCTAACTTTTGAATTTTCTACAATAATATCCCCTACCCTTTGACTATTAAAATGATGTACTAGTATTTGACAAAATCATCATATAGTAATATTTTTCCACAAATCAATAGGAGATTCAAACGAAATTTATGTTAACAATAAATTATTAATCTCATAATAATCAGGGCAAAAGTCGTCTAGGCTTTCTTGATCAGCTATAAATGTTGGTTTGAACTTCTTCTTTTTCACTTTTTAAAAAAAATGCATGTAATTAGTTTGAAGTTCAAACTTGCACCAACATTGACTTTGTGCAACTTCTTCTTTTTCCTTTCGTTTTCTTAACAAAACCTTTTATAGTAGCCAATACCGTTTTCCAATGCGATCGTAGGTTGAAGAAATATATACTAGTATTTGGAGTTGATTGAATCTGAAATACTAAATTATGCATACTAGAAATGGGCTATAGCTTGAATGTGACATGCTCCCCATGTAATTGTTGGACCTACACCCAAACATTGTAGTATAAAAATTTTACTCGATATAATCTAAATCTTTACTTGTTAGCATCACTAAGAACGGTTAACATTTGCTAAAATGTATCGTTAACTGCATTGGCGGAGCAGGAGCTGGGGTGGCCACCCCGATCCCCTGCCACTGCTGTTTTTGAAAAAAATCTCTTAATTTTTATCATTCGAAGAATTAAAAAAATTAGTGTTTCACTTAGGGATTGTTAAAATTTCAACCACCCTTCGGCCATCTGATTATGCGTGTGAATGAAATGTTTACCCAGAAGAATTTCCCCGCAGTGAACCGTCAAGTATCTACCTTCCCCAATTCTGGAAAAAAATCACGTTACTGTCATTTTCTAGGCTTTAAATTGATAGTCCAAGTCAAATCATTTAATATCACGCCGAATTTTTGACCACATTAATTTTATCAAAATCAGAATTCGATTTTGGCGGCTAATAATAGCACTATCAAGATTTCTGGATCTATCCCCTTCTCCATTTTCTGTTTCCAGTTAAGCTACAATGGAAAAACAGTACCAAAACCCCCATCTTCATCTTCCATTTCTTCTTCTAATCTTAATCCCAACCCTTGAATCCACGTCCGCCATTGATTTCTTGTACAACGGCTTCAATTCCTCCGATGTAAAACTCTACGGAAATGCCACAATAGAATCTCGGATTCTTACGTTGACAAACGACACTAGTTACTCCATTGGTCGTGCTCTGTTTCCGCAGAAGATTGCCACCAAACAACCGAATTCCTCCCGGGTTCTTCCCTTTTCCACCTCGTTCATTTTCGCAATGGCGCCGTACGAGGATAAGCTACCTGGGCATGGTATAGTTTTCTTGTTTGTGCCGAATTCTGGGATAGAGGGCTCGACTTCTTCTCAGAATTTAGGACTGTTCAACTTCACCAATGACGGGAATTCGAGTAACGACGTTTTTGGAGTTGAATTTGATGTGTTTAAGAATGAAGAATTCCAGGATATCAATGACAATCATGTCGGAATTGATGTGAACTCTCTTACATCGATAGCAGCGAACGAGGCGGGCTACTGGTCTGATGAGAAATCCTTCAAGAAACTGAAGCTGAATGATGGGAAGAATTACCAAGTTTGGATTGATTATGCTGATGATGACATCAATATTACTATGGCACCTGTGGGAATGAAAAGGCCTAGGCAGCCTCTTCTGAATCTTTCTCGAAATTTTTCTGATGTTTTTGCGGATGAAATGTACGTCGGTTTCACTGCAGCCACAGGTGCTCTTGTCCAAAGCCACAAGATCTTGGGTTGGAGTTTTAGCAACACGAATTTTTCGCTACACAAGGGACTAATCACAAGCAACTTGCCATCATTTGAGCTTCGTGAAACTCCATTCCATAAATCCAAAGGTTTTATAGCAGGTGTAACATTAGGGCTATTATTTTTCATCATTACATGTTGTATGGTTGCTCTGTTATTGATCAGAAGGAACAGAAGGATGAAAAGGGAAAGAAAGGATATGGAAGATTGGGAGCAAGAGTATTGGCCACATAAAATTAGTTACCAAGAAATTGAGGCGGCAACGAGGAACTTTTCGGACAAAAATATTATTGGAATTGGAGGGAACGGGAAGGTGTACAAGGGGGTATTGATGGGAGAAGCAGAGGTAGCCGTAAAGCGCATTTCTTGTGAAAACGATGGAATGAGAGGCTTCTTGGCTGAAATATCGAGCCTAGGAAGATTAAAGCATAGAAATTTGGTGGGGCTAAGAGGATGGTGCAAGAAAGAAAAGGGCAGCCTAATATTGGTATATGATTACATGGAAAATGGGAGTTTGGATAAGAGAGTGTTTGAATGTGATGGAAGCAAGATTTTGAGTTGGGAAGAAAGAAAAACAATCTTGAAGCAAGTAGCTTGTGGTGTTCTCTATTTGCATGATGGATGGGAAGTCAAAGTATTACATAGGGACATTAAGGCCAGCAATGTGTTACTAGACAAGGAAATGAATGCTAGGCTAGGTGATTTTGGGCTTGCGCGTATGCATGATCATGACAAGGCGGCTGGTACAACTCGCGTGGTGGGGACAGTTGGATATTTGGCGCCGGAGGTAGTCAAGAGTGGTCGAACATCAACAAAATCCGATGTATATGCATATGGAATCTTGATTTTGGAGGTCATATCTGGGAGCCGGCCGGTTGAAGAAGGCAAGCCACCTCTGTTAGATTGGTTGTGGGAACTTATGAAGAGAGGAGAATTGGTTAATGCTCTTGATCCGCTATTAAGGGCCAGAGGAGGGTTCAACGAAGAGGAAGTTGAGAAAGTGTTTCACTTAGGGTTGCTATGCGCGCACCCAGACCCCAATGCTAGGCCTATAATGAGACAAGTGGTAAAATTTTTCGAAGTGAAAAACGAGTTGGATGAATCGGAAGCTGAGAATACGGACACATACCTCTTGGAGAAGATGAAGTCTAGAGAAATTCCGTATGTTTCTTCCCAGAGTTTCAGTACAGGTTCTAGCTCCCTCCCAACAATTGAAGAAATCAGACAGGGATTTTCTGCATCAATTTCAGACTCTTGGTACAATTCCATTTCAGATGGTAGGTGAATCATCATAGCACATTAATTCCATTATCTTAGTATGTACAAATTTCATGTACCCCTATCGGGGTATCCACTTTTGAGTTACTGGCTCCGCTATTGATTTAAGCAATTAATGAATTTTATTTGGATGGTTGTATTTTACAACTCTTGATGGATTGAATTTACCAGCAATTTCAGGCGCAGAGGTCTCTGGAGATGTTGGAATGAAGTGATATTTATGTGCATATCTCCCACTTTCTAGGTTCAGTGTAAAAACTGCAAAAATTTGTTGGTCTTTTTTTTTTTTTTTTTGGGCCCCCCTTCGTATTTTGGTATACATACTGTATAGTTTGTAACAATATAAATATATAATGAGATTTGATTTGATTGTCCCAAATAAAACAGAAGAAATTACCACAAGTGGAGTTATTCCTGCAAGAAAGAAGCCTCCCCCTTTCCATTCTCGACCTCGACAACTATGCAATCTTGGCTTAATAAATTGACAAGAAAAATACATACATTGTCCCCGACCTATTCAGATAATCAGGGTATTAGCATTCACTTTTCTACCCTTCCTTATAAAAGGACTTCCAATGTTAAGGGAAAATGTAAGAGGAAAATGCTGGGGGCTAAATTTGATCTCTCGTATAGGCTTTTTCACCCCAAACAGTGAGCCCCAAAGAACCCCAAAAAAAAAAAACACTCTAATAATTGGTAAAACCAAACTTAAGTCATATATTTCATAGATGATGTTGGCTATCACATAAGTGTATTTATTATCCATGAAATGTAGTGCCACGTGTACAAATTCAAGGGAAAAATTTTCTGGTAGTACAAAAGAATCAGTAGTTGTAGCCAATTGAGAACTTACACGTGTGTTCAAGAATCTCTATTTAATAATAAAAATAAATTAAGGGGGTGTCCTCAACATGAAATTATTTGATGAAATTTTTGAGTTGTATGAGTTCTTATGAAATTCATAGATTTTAATAGAATTACACATAATCCATCATATTCCATAGAAGTTCATACCATGGATTTTTGTAGATTTTTACTAGAATTTGTAGGATTTAAAGTGCGTCTTCTCAACGTGAAATTTGATCCACAGAATTTCATATCATTTCAAATATTCTCTCTTGAGATTTTTTTTATTACATAATTCATGAGATAAATAAATTTTGGTATAAGGAAATAATGCAAATACCAACTAATGGGAAATATACATAATCTGATTTTACCTTTTGTTTGGGTAACCGTCTTTCTTTTCTAAAGAGTTCAGGTCACAAATTTTATGATGATCGGCGCTATCTAACCCTATTCTTTCACCTTATTGTGTAATATAACCATAACCTTTTAAATTTGATGATTCTAACCGTAAATCTCACTTTTTTTTACACAATCTAACCTTTTTAACTTAAAAAACTATACTACCCTTAAATTCTAGTTTAACTAAAAATTAGTAAATAAAAATAGATTAAAAATTAAAAAAATCATAATTTGGTTGTATTAGAAAAAATTAATTTGAGAATTTAGGGAATGTAATGAGGGCAGATTAATCTATTTCATAATCCTTCTAGAGTAGGATAGTGCGGACATAATTGATATGTGTAGGTTGGGTAAAGTAGATTGACTTTTCAACCTGTTTATAAATTCATTTATTATATTTCTCTATTTTTTAAATTATTATTAAACAAATGGTTGCAGGCGAATCAGTGTAGGAACCTTGATCTATCCCCCATCTCAGATTTGTAGATTGGAAAATATTGTTCAATCAACACAAATTCGATTGCGTTTGACGTGAATCAAGTATTTTATATCACTACAAGTAATTTAGTAATATTTCGACAAGAAAGACTAAAATTTAAGATTGGTAAGTATGACTTTTTTATTGCATTGCATATTAACTTTTAATTTAATTGGAATTTAACGGTATTGTTATCTTTTTAAAGTTGAAAAGGTTATATTGCGCCAAGGAGGTGAGATTTGATATTAGTATTACCAAGTTTGAAAAGATATGGTTAGATTGCATAATAAAATAAAAGGTTAGAGCTAGATTGCGCCAACTAGCCCAAATTTTACAAGCATTTAAAAAATTATTTCTAGTGTCCTGTTATTATGTCTAATTTTTTTTGACGAGATTATCTCTAAATTTAAACGTTCAGTAAAATTTTCTTTTATCTTATTTTTTGGATGTGAGTTTGAAATAAAAAGGTTATATAACGTCTTACTCAACAATTAAAAACAATAAGAAAATGTAAAAATATTCAAACTAGGTCATTAAAAGATCAACTTTTTAAGCTTGTCTTTCTTTAAAAAAAAAAAAAAAGAAAAGGAAAGAAAAAATTCATAGTTATCTAAACTAACATGGACAAAGATAATAAAATCTTATTATACTTTCTACACGAATAAACTATGAAATTTTATTGTAATTTGTTAATATTGTTATTATAATACTTCATTTTAGACATTTATTTACTTCGGACAAATTAAGAGCTTGTTTGATCCCCTTTATTATCCCAATTTATAAATTTACCTACCAGTAATTTGACATTTGATTTGACAACAGTTCAATTACAACCACATATTTTACACTTTTTTACATTTTCAATACATATTCTACCTCTCTCGTCATTATAAATTCCTCAAATAAATAGGATCAAATAAGCTTTAAATCTGATGTTATTGTAAAAAAAAAAAAATTGTGTGGCAAAGAAAAACTCAAGTTTTTGCTTATTTGGATTTTAATTATGAAATTA
Source organism: Nyctanthes arbor-tristis (assembly GCA_963692815.1). NCBI lineage: Eukaryota > Viridiplantae > Streptophyta > Magnoliopsida > Lamiales > Oleaceae > Nyctanthes > Nyctanthes arbor-tristis. The sequence goes on from CAVNYN010248185.1 coordinate 10,184, forward strand.
TTTTGCATTTTAATATCATATTATAATAATCTCTCATCTCATTCGCTAACAAATTCTTTTGTATAAATTGAGTATAATTTTATTTTTTAAAAACTAAACAACGAAGGAAAAATATATGTTACTATAAGAATATATTATTTTAGATACTGACCATTTGTTTTGTATAAATTCATGAGTGCAAATAATTGTTTATGAACTACAGTGATAGGAAAAAATGAGTTTTGATAATTTATAATTATAAATTTTTATTAATAACCTTGGTTTAAAAAAATATATATGAAATCTATGAGAACTCGAGGGTAAGAAGGATTTTGGTAATAATCATCTAAGTGTATTTTTAAACCTAGAATCTATAGAATTCTATATTAAATCTTTCATTTAATGAAATTCACGAGAATTTATATGAAATTGAGGACACTAAAATTTTATAAAATTCATAAAGTTCTAAATTGAGGACACCTGATTTTTGTGAAATCTGCAGAATCCTAAATTGAGGACTGTTGGAATTTTATGGTCTTTTAAAATCCATCCAGTCATATTGAGGACACCCCTAAGTCCTTAAATCTATATCTCGATTCTTGATTTGGTCACACATAGAACACAACAGAAATATGAGAAATTTTTTTACCAAAGAAGTCAAGTGAAAGTTGGCCAAGCTCTTTTCTCATTCTAGAATAAATATTCATGAACCATTTGACATTTTGCTGTCAAGAATACTTTAGAATAACGCTATATGTCTAGACTGGAGATAGGTCTTCAGTCTAGTTGACAGGTCTTCAGTCTAGTTGGTATTCTCTTATTAGAGAAGAAATAGATGAATGTCTCTATATATTTATAATTACTCACTCATCTTTTAATTAGAAAATCTTAATTAGACTAGAAATTAAATAAATAGCATTACTCAATATTTTAAGTACAAATCACCGAAAGGAGCACCCAAGACTTATGCGCATTGCATGCCTACACAATTGCATTACAGCGACTTTGGTATTCCATACGGAGTTTCCTGTAACGATTTTTCTTTTTGGTTGTTTATGCCCTATGACTTTTCAAAAATGTTGAACGCACCTGCCACCATCATCCTCCACCTTGACCGGGTCCAGAAAGGAATCATTCATGTACATATCCCTTCTCCGTATGATATACGCATGATTTTTTTCAAATTAATTAAAGATATTTTTATATACATACATGACCTGAATTGAGCAGAGTCCCATTCCATTGGTGCTGGGACTTGCATTTGTGGCACTTTTTAAGTCCAAATACAATAAAATAATTTTCATTTCAGAGCTGGGGTTTTTTTCAATTTCCCATTTTCAAGAATAACTGGAGGATATCTTTTGAGGTATACCGTGTACCCTTTGGTAAGTCAAGATCCTAGTTTTATGTTGAGGGTATGTTTATTATTGTTTTCTGGTTCAAGCAAAAGGGCTCCCTTTAATTTTTATTGAAGTGATGATTAGTTTTCTTGGTGGCCATTGAGGCGATGACAATAGGTGTTTCTTTATTCAACCCAATTGAGTGAAGTTGTTTTCTTATCTGATTATTTATTTATTGGTTTTTCGGTTAAACCAAAATATGTCAATTTCAGGCCTTGAAGGAGGGTGATCTTTGACTTTGAAAACTGAAGGGGTTTGTTCTGTTTCTTGAGCTTCTGGTCAGATTTTTATCAGGTGAGAAATAGAGATTGGTAGGTGTGCATGTTTTGTAGGTTTAGGATTAGTTGTTTGATCTTTCTGCAAGTGGATTAAAGATTTGAGAGATTTTCTGAGTTTCTTAATGCTTCCAAAGTATTGAAATTTGAACAGCTCTCTGATTTTTAACAGTTTCGGTGTCTATTTGTTTTTTGGTTTAAGCAGCTATTGATTAGCAGATTAGCTTGGAGGTTGTTAGATATCAATGGAGGTGGAATGTGATTCTTCACTGTTTATCTTTTGATGGGGTTGTATATTATTGTGAACGAGTGGTTTTAATTGCTAAGATTATAAAGTGATTTTGGTGGAAAAATATTGATAAGGTGAACAGTAAATATCAGATTTTGGTGGAAGAACCTTTTAGGGAGCTGAAGGAAGGAGCGTAAGAACCGTAAATACCAGAAAAGCCTTTAAAGATGGATGAGGAAGTTAGTTCTTGGATAAGGAGAACGAAGTTCTCTCACACTGTCTGTCATCGGTTGGATTCTTCAATATTGGCATCTGTACCTTTCTCTGCTCCACCTGACAGAATTCCGGGTGCAAAATCTAGGCCTCGAGCAGTCACCATGAATCCAAGACGAGGAGATACTGTCACACAAATTGAGCGGAACCCTGCAACAAACAAGCCGAGGGCTCTATCGCCCTTCCCGGAAATGAAGGTTCCTGATACCTTTAAGGAAGCCAGGTCTAGTCAGAAGAGATTCTCCACTCCACATCCACAAAGAAAGGAACCTGATAACGGGACTGTTGCGAAGTTTCTAAACAAAAATTCCCACGAAGCCAAGGTGCCTAAATCTAAAGTGCCTGGTTCAAAGTCTTATGTGCATGCCGGCCCCCTGAAGCACTTCACATCGATGAAATTTCATGATAAGTCTAAGAGTCGAAAGGATGGGTGGTCAAAGTATTTTGATCATGGTGTGGGGAAGGTCATCTCTGTGGAAACTGCAGACGACTCCACAATTGATCTTTCTAAGTTGTTTCTTGGGCATAGATTTGCTCACGGGGCTCACAGTCAGCTTTATCACGGGGTTTACAATGATGAACCAGTTGCAGTGAAAATTATCAGAGTGCCAGAAGATGATGAAACTGGTGCACTTGGTGTTCGGTTGGAGAAGCAATTTACTAGGGAAGTTACTCTCTTATCTCGTCTCCACCATCCAAATGTTATAAAGGTACTTGATTTCTGTTCCATGTCTTTTCCGTGGCTAATTAATTACACACATTTTTTTAATTGAACTATATAAGTTTTACTTCTGGATTTTGAGTATAAGGTGCTTTAGATCTTCTAGTAGAGTGAAGAAGAAATATCAAGTAGCTGGGGCCCAAATTTGAGAAACTTTGCTCGTTCTTTTGCTGTCATTCAAACAGTTTTACTATTTGCTAATTCTTTTTAATTGAACTATATAAGTTTTACTCCAGGATTTTGAGTATAAGGTGCTTTAGATCTTCTAGTAGAGTGAAGAAGAAATATCAGGTAGCTGGGCCCAAATAGTTTAGTTAACTCATCAAACTCCATTTTACATTTTTTTCTGTCATCTTGAATGCAGTTCGTAGCAGCATCAAAAATGCCACCAGTGTTTTGCATTGTCACAGAATATTTATCAGAGGGTTCTTTGAGAGCATACTTGCACAAGCTTGGGCATAAATCTCTTCCTTTGGAAACATTACTGTCAATGGCTTTGGACATTGCTAAAGGAATGGAGTATATTCACTCACAGAACGTTATTCATAGGGATCTTAAACCAGAAAATATCCTAATCAGCGGAGATTTTCATCTAAAAGTTGCTGATTTTGGTATAGCTTGTGAGGAGTCGCACTGTGATCTTCTGGCAGATGACCCTGGTACTTATCGTTGGATGGCACCTGAGATGATTAGGCGAAAGCACTATGGTCGGAAGGTTGATGTATATGGATTTGGACTTATTTTATGGGAATTTGTCTCTGGAACTATCCCTTTCGAAGATAAGACTCCTATACAAGCTGCTTATGCTGTAGTGAGCAAGGTGTGATATCCGTCATTCTTTAATATTTATGACATTCTGTGGTTGGCAAGGGATAGCGGCATTGTCTGAAGTGCATGCTTTTATGATTTCTGTTAACAACTTGAAATGTTAAGCTGGTAAAAAATAATTTGATTTGCTCAATGTATACTCTGTTATATGCCAACGACATTTCAAAAACATGATTGAATCTGGTTGAGTCGTTACTGTTTAATTGGATCCCTTGTTCACTTTTTTCTGTAAAAAAAGAAAAAAAAAAAAAAAAAGAGGACCCTTCCTAGACTTTTGCAATTGATGTGTAGTATTGTATTGTCTGATCCCTAAGCAATTCTATTTGGGATCTTGCAGAACATGAGACCTGCTATTCCTGGGGACTGCCTGTCTGCTTTGAAAGCTTTGATTGAACAATGTTGGTCTTTGCATCCGGACAAGAGGCCTGAATTTTGGCAGATTGTGAAGGTATTAGAGCATTTCCATTCTTCACTTGCCCAAGACGGAACCTTGGATCTGGTGACAAATCCAATACATCAAGATCATAAGAAGGGACTTCTTCATTGGATTCAAAAACTTGGTCCTGCAGATCATCATCATTCATCAGTGACGCCCAAACCTAAATTTATCTGATTCTCTAGGTCATCTGCTTTTGTGGTTTCTTAATTCTTCACCAAATCCCAGTGTAATTAATAGGCTATATAGTTTCTTCACTTGTTTCTGTTCCACACAGGACAGAAATGACTGATAAGATCATGGGCATGTTTTTAGACAAGTGCCTTTGCAATTCTATGTCGAATACAAAAAAAGCAATCATTAGTTTTGGAAATGATAGTAGTTTTCGTTTTTTGGTGTTCCTCTTTGGTTAGAAGTAATTTCAAAGATACTTGGAAATCTTTCATTACATTGTATATATGATGTATTTGCAATCCAACGCTAAAGTTATTTCTGCATCTTCTAAATACGTTGTATTGGTGTACTCTCTTATGTTATGGCTGGGCATTATCTGATGTCTGAATGGATATCAGATGGAAATGGACTCGTTTGGTTGGTTACGTTGCCTGAGAAATTACCTAATGTTATGTATCAATGCTATTTGTTATTTCACTGTCAACACTTACTGTCTGTCAACAGGGTTATGCATTGCATCCATAGATGGGATCTCGCAAAAAGTAAGCTGCCATAGTGCCATTCTGATAGATGAGACTAGCTTGTTGCTAGAGGGTAGCAGAAGCATTTTCTTTGCCGTAGAGACATGGGCAGTGGTAAAGATAGTTACTCAGTTCATAACCTGTAAGTCCGTCTTCTTCTCTTAATGCAGATTTAGTTTTCAGCGTCGTAATGTTCCCTTTTTAACTTGGCAATTTTTTTCTGCTGTCTGTTCAACCTGGAATGCATATCAAGATTCAACAACTCAAGTAATGGAATACAAATTTTGGAATATCAAGAAAGTGGGCAAGTTGCAGCTTCAGCACTCATGCATTGATTTATTATAAAGTGAACCGCATGTTGTTACCTAGTTCTTTGTATGGAACTATGGTATTCATCAAAGGCGTCGTCACGTGTTAACAAAAAAACTTTGCATTAAAGTATCACCATTCATATGTTGCTCATGACATCTTTCTGTTAGAAGGTCGATTACTGCTAGTTGAAACAACATGTGGAGTCTATGTCAAAATACTATGTTTAAATATATGAATTTAGATCAACCCTATCTAGTAATGTGTGTTGAACGCGGAAGCTTTATCACAAGTAAAATTTGAATGCTATACTGGTCAAGTAATTGAATCTAGACGAGAGGATATTTAAAGTTAGTTTGAATGTTATCTCATGTAAAGTTTTGCGGTAACAAAATTCAAATTTTACTTCTTTGGTGGAGTATCACATTCTGCACATTGAGAAATAAGAGATAATTAGAGACTTTTGACCAAAAGGAATATTACCAGGAAGATTAAAGCAGCCTGTGCCCTGTTGCAGTAAGAAATGTTTACTGCTTTATCTGCACTTGGAATCTTCTCTTGTGAAGTAATTGACATGTGCAGGTAGCATATATATTAATGAAATGAAATATTTTTAAACTTACAAGCTGAAGCTTTATTTCAGTTGAACTCAGCTACTCAAAAAGAATTGCAGTTGACAGCCTATAGTAATCGGAAAAATAACAATCCCGCTTTCCTACCACTGAATGACTCATCAACAGACAAACATTTTATAACAAGGGCGAAAGTATATTAGTACAAATGCCTCTTCCACGGCAACATGTTAGACCAATAGCACAATAAATGTGTCATTTGCTGGTAGGAGAATGAGACTTAATATAATATTTATAATATTGTCTTCCTTTCATCCCTTGAAAATGGTCTTACTCTCCTTTTTGTTTGTTCAAAATTATAGTCCACTTTTATTAATTAGTCTTTAAATTTTCTCATGTATCTCTATTTAATGTGTATTGATATCAACAAATAAAAATTAATAAAATTGAATAATAATTAAATGAAGGAGCATATTAGAAAAAATATTTATAAATTTCACTTTTCCAAGAACATTAATTGAACGTTCTTAATGTATGTACAAATTGATGTGGCCATTTTCACAGGATGGAGGGAGTAATTTGTAAGTGAACAATGCTGCACTTACACAATTTTCGTTTATAACTTTTTATGCTATCCCTGTTATTGTTTTTTCATATATCACATTATTTTTAAATTAATGGGAATTCAATGGCACGCATACATATATTTGTGTAATTTTTTGTTGTATATTAGATTTTTTTCCTTTTGAAAGTCGTTCATCCTTAACGGGATCTCATTGGGCCTCATCAGGCCAAAACATTAATCATGGAAAGTTGGGCCCGTTATGGATTAGGATGAACGGATCTTATTCTGCCGTATCCGGCCCAAGACATTAAGCATTCAAACTTGGACCCAAGATGGAGCGATTTCCCCAATATATAACAGGTGGCGTGGGGACAATGGTTTCAGACTGGGAAAATATCACTTTGGTTGTTTAACATTTGAATCATTTACCAAATAGGTCCTAAACATTTAATCTTTGGCATATGATGTACTTTTCTTGTGTCTTCACTGAATGCTAGCACTCATAATTTTCTTTTTTATGAAAATGTCTTTATAAGAGTTAATATACAAATATTTGAAAAAAAAATGTAATGGTTTTCACCATTTTACATACTCTACTCAACTACTACCATCGTTATTGCACCACTATTGACGAAATGGATGAGATGGGCTGGGATTTCTCCTTTTCTAGGTTGCTACCGAGTGCTGAATGTCAAAAATGACATAATTTAAAATTGCTTACATTTCCTTCCTACACACACATTTCCAAATTAATAATTTTTTTTAGCCATAGACGTTACATTTTTTTTTTTTTTTAAAGAAAGCCATAGATGTTACTTAAGATGTCATTTGAACTGCTTTTATGCTGATGCATGAAAATTTAGAAAAATTTCTCTTTTGTGGATATAGTCATTGGTAGCCAACGATAACAACATGCTAAAATAGCTAGGGAGTAATTGGTAAAAGGAATAACATTTTATTGCTAAAATCCATTAAAGAAAAAAAAAAAAAAAAGACTTTCATCCGACTATTCAAGTGTTAATGTTTCAAAAGTTAGATACTTTGTGTGCTAAAGATCAAATGCTTAAAACCTAATTTTGAAAATGCCTAAAAGTTAGTGACCTCGAGTGTTAATTTTGCCTTCGGGCGACACATCACACAAGGAGCGGCCAACTGCTTCATTGCCCCCAGTTTTCTTCTTTCTTCTTCGCATCGCGTTAAAAGTCTCACACACAGAAACATCCATAAACTGGCAAAATGTATCCCACCGATTTTTTTAATTAGTTAATTTCACAACCACTTTTGCTTCCTCAATAATTCAGTCTACATATATAATCTGGACATGATACATCATTCTGTGCTAACAACAAAAATACCTACCAGAAACTCACAAAATCCATTAATGGCTTCTCTTCTTCTTCTCTTATCTGAGCTCATTCGCCACGAAAATCCCGAAACTCTCATCTCGCTACCTCCTCCTCCTCCTTCTTCCTCTTCTTTTGCCGCCAGCTTTCCTCCGCGTGCTGCCACCAAAGACACCGGCAAGGGGTCCGCCGGGAGTTTGCCGAATACGTGCAAAAAAGTGCAGTATCAATTTCAGGAAGATCTACCGCGGGTCTGTGTGGACCTTGTTTGGCCCTAATTATGTTTTTATTATATTATGTTAACTAATTATAAGGTTGCCTTTGCTTCCCTAATCTTGATCTAACACCATAATTATGGTGTTAGCTTCCCCTTGGAACATAATTATGTTCATCTTTTGATCTATTTTTGTGTTCTGCTCTCGAGGGTTACAATTTATTTATTATTGTTATTATTCATGCATTTTGTAAGACTTTTCTATATACTAGAGGTTGTACGTGCAACGCATGTGCCGTGTTTGCTTTGTAACTTAGGTATGTTGTATTTTTATTCTTTGTCATTATTGAACTATAGTGAAGTTCTATTGTTACTTAAGGTTTAATATATATAGAAATCTCATGCTAAGAATCATGTAAAAAATGAGGGCTCAATCTAATCCCATGTGCAAGCATTAGAAATAACAGATTCCTTCATAAATATTCATATGTCTGCCAAACAAAAGCACTTAAATATATTACATTAAAGAGATTCCATTTAGGGGACAACATAGTTACATAATAAATTGAAATTCAAATCATGAAAGCCTGATTTGAATTCCAATTCCAGTAACTACCTTGATTACAAAATGGCAAATTACTATTACATGTCCATTCATGACTTCATGAAAGGATTTAGTTTGGTACCTAAACAAAAATAGTTACATAAGATATTTGATCGAACTTAGAGGAGCCTTTAGTTTCTAGCCTCAACATCATTTTGTTGGCACCACAAGAAAACAACACCTCATTAAAATAAGATAAGATGGACTACTCATGGACATATACATCTTTCTAGTTACATTGCAAAGGACATAAGATGAGACTTATTTGTGCAAGTAAAAAAACGAAGGATGCCCTTGATGAATGCCAGAAAGAACTCTTCTTGTTGTATTTTGGTTATCAACTCTAATGACAATAAATATAATGATTGTGAATCTGAACTGATATATTCTTCAACTGCACTTTCCTCAAAATTGTTATTGGCATCATTTAGTTTCTTGTTGAAACCACATGAATAAAGAAAAGAAGCTCATGCTGTTATGTCTGTGATCAAATTCACACAAAAAATATGTAGCTATTAGTTAATAAATTAATAGTGACAAAACTTTAGGCCTTCTATCCTATAATCTGGTTATATTACTAGATCAACTTTCGAGGTTGATGTATTGTACTTTAAAAAATATATAGAGGTATCTAGCTAGCTTCTTATTTAAAAATAGCAAGCACCAAGTCCACCTCAGTAGTCAAAAGTTCTGAGCTAATAATGAAATGCATGAGATAATGATAAGCCACAAGTCCAAGATCCACCTAAGGCATGCCAGACAACATCAAAACATGCAGTAGGACTTTGCAAGCGGATGGCATTAGGCCGTAAAACCAAATTCTACAAGAAATCAAAATAAGAACATTTTTAATATCATAAATCCTACAAGCATTTTAGACTAAAGTTTAATATACAACACTTCTTCTTTCTTTCTTTTCTTTTTTTTTTTTTTTTTTTTGGGTTCCACAGCCAATTTTAAGTAAATATTGCAGAATATTAGATTTAAAGAAAATATTGGATGGAATAAGCCCAAATTCTAAACATCAAAACCATGTTTTTCCTCAATTGATTTAGGATCAATATTGTTTTTAACAATTTTCGTAGAAGTTTTTCCCTCTTTGTTGGAGACATAGAAACGGAGATGTCATTTCTTTGACTTTGACGTAAGGAAATCAATTAAAATGGTCCTTCCTTAGTTCCATTCTCACTCGAACTTCTCTCAAAAACTTCCATTCAACTATTAATTTCTAATGCACTTTTTTGGTTCACATGAACGAGGACAAAAATGGATGTAATTGTTTTAGGAACATTAAAATGAGAACCCTCAAACTAAATGTTATCACAAAAATCAACAGGGAATGGCATTGAAGAATAAGAAACAGATACGCCTAACGCACCTCCTAATGCAAACAAGAAATAGAGGAATTCTGTTAGCAAAATGAAACGCTATTTTCAATTGACAATAAGTACACATATTTTCAACAACTTCCTACCTAAGGAGTGTGGTGGCAGTAGGATTTCCCAGTTCAAACTTAAGGAATTTGGCAAGAATTTATCAAACATTGAGGAACTTAATAAGACTCTAGATATATTATCCATCGAACAACAAAACTGGCAATTATGGTGTCAAAAGAAACCATAAAAAAATAAAAATAATATGAAAATATTATTAGATAACTAAATGTGAACCAAACCATGATGACCTGTATTTGGCTATCTAGTATGCTATCTATCTCCTCCTTGAGCTCATTAAAAATCTGAAATGTAGCAAAATAAATAGTTAACCGTATAGTCTACAAGCTAAACTATATACCATTCCATTCTTGTTTTTAACTTGGAACACAACAGAATTATTTTTTATAAGACAAATGTAGATTATAAAGAGTTCATCTCAGTGTTTTGCCTCAAATTTATTAAACATTTTCTGTATAACTAAAGGTTACACACTAAACAAGAAGGAGAAAATAAAACCTTTAACTTTCTAACATTCCCCAATACAATGGCAAAGGTTCAATTCACTACGTTCTCCATGTTAAGACCTCAAAACAGCCATTATACTGGTTAGTCCCAAAAAAGATATATATATATATATATAATAAAATAATTTTCTCATTAGAGAGCAGTGGGTTCAATTAATAGGAATACACTTGTGACTAATAAAATAATGGAAAATGCTATGAGCATTTAGTAACAGTCAATGAGCAAGCAATAGAAATTTAGTAGCCCTGAAAAAGAAAAACTTAAACAAAAACCAACTGATTAACCTTTTGTAGGGTAAATAAGACACATTGGAATTTTTCTTACAAAGAATATATGTAAGATATAGTAGAAGAAGCTCAAGAAGCAACCAATGAGATGAGAAAAAAACAAAGGACAGTTACAAATCAGGCAAAAAAATTACATTTTCAAACCCTTATTTACCTATAAGTGTGCTCTGCTACCAATGCTTACAGATGAACCCACTTCTTGGCCTACAATACAAAACCAAACAAAATAAGAAAATCACATGCAATTGAGGCATTAAAGAAAAGATATAGATCAAGCAAAATAATAATGCTTCTTTAAGTATTCAGAGGTATGTAAACATGGTTACCCGGATATGAGCAACACAAAGAATATACTTTCTCTGGGGTTTGGGAATTGAATCGAGATACAATCTGAAATTAGATGAAATCACAAAAATTGGACAAAAAATGCAAAATATATGTAGAAATTTTATAGCATAAATTAAGACGGAAATAAACTCACGAATTTTAGGAAGAAAAATTTAGGTTTTCTATCTTGTCATTTTTTCTTTGATTTCTTCCCAACTGTGACCTCACTATTTCGCTGGTCCAAAATTTGCCACAAAAACCCCAGAATCTAAAATAAAACTAAGCATAAACCAACAAGAATAATTTAAAACATATAAAATCAAAAAAATAACTTACCAACCCAACTCAAAATAAAGAGAAACCGAAGCTTTCTTACCTTAATCAACAGGTCAAGCGGACCAAGGAAAAGAGTAGGTATCATAAAACAAATGCATTGGCCAATCATTATCCCATCATCATGAGTATACTAAGATCTCATTGAGCCTGAAATTGTAAAGGAAAACTACTTTGTAAGTAAATTTTCATATGTGGACCTTGTCCTTGCCATCTTAGCTTGTATTATTCAACTATAATATGTGTCAAATTGAATTTTATGCATCATAGATTATTGGACACTAACAAATAGGAGAAGATAAAATAAAAATAATAGATGTTTTATTTTTTAGAAAAAGAAGGTGCTAGAGAACAACAATCACATGAAAAAAGGAAAAAGAAGAAAAATGAATCATATTAGGAAAAAAAAAAACAAATACATCATCTTGAATGCGATCTTAAAACAAACTGAGTTGAGCCATTGAACTTTAACTTCTTTAAGAAGTTTAGCCTTCAAATTATTGAAATCAAACCATGCCTTCAATCCTTAAACACTTGAAAAATAATAATAACAATAGTAGTAGCAGCAACAACAATAATAATAATAATAAAGCACAAATAATTGACCAACTTTAATGTCACGTCCATCTATGGCAAAATACTACTATATAATTGCTCAAAAAATTGAACTTTAGTTTCTAGCTGACCAAGTGCTCTCATTACATTACCTCAGCATACAATTATATCGGACATCTATTGCAAGAAACTTGCTTATCAGCATATAATTCACTTAGGCACTTGGATCATCAGCCATAAAAAATATAGATTCTGGGAACAAAACATTTGATCAAATAAGCTTCAACACATTAGCTAAATATAATTCCAAAAATCAAAGTCAACAAAGGCATAGGTTTCAGCAAATAATCAAATATCACATAGTTTTGGAAATAACAAAATACAAACTTTCAAAATAAAAAAAAAAATACTAAAGGAAAAAGAGATGACAAAATGAATCAAATGACAGCACACCACGTACGGCCAAAGTAAAATGCCAAACGACATAGAAAATCTTGTGGCATTAAAATGATGGAAGATATTTAGCACACTGCCTATTTCAAAGTTTACACACTCTCTCTTCTTTCTCTTTCTTCTTCTTCAGACAATTATTATTCCACAATTAGCCCACTACCTTCTAGATCCATATCATACATTGGAGATGTATCCTATCTACTTTATATTTTTCTTCCAAAGTAGATCATGAAAATGATAAAAAACCTAACTTTAATGAGTGAGTGAAAAAAACTTTAATGGGTGAGTGAAGAGATGACATACTACTACCAAAAAGAGAACTAATCTTTATATAATAATAGAATAGTGTCATCAATCCTCCATCTTTGGAGCATAAAAAATGCTGCTAAATAAGTTGTACATTAAATCAGATCCAGACATCCATCCAACGATCCGGGAAAAAACCCAAAAGGCGGTGATTTCTACAAATTGTGAGTAGTATTTAAGTGTTCCAGAAATCGTGATCAGAAGAGATGAGAATTCATACGAAGAAATCGTTCCAGAAATCAGGAAATAGAACAAATAAAACCAAAAAGAAAATCAAAACTCAAGACTTACATGGCTTCCTCTTTGCACCGCTTGCTTAATTATCTCCCGCTTGCAAACTAAAGTAATCTTTTTTGCCGGCGATTGAAGATTCAGAATAGAACAATAGAGAGAAGTGAGAGTCAGAAATTAGGGCTTTGGAAAGCGTGTGGAGAAGGAGCAACGCACCGTAGATAAGGAGCACAGGTACGAGAGAAAGTACAGGGAGACAAGGAGCTGAAAATTTTGCGGTCGAAATTGCTCGGAAGAAAGAGGAATGGGGGAGTTGCGTTGTGTATAGTACTTCATCTGAAAAAATAGCAATGGGGGCTTGCGTGAAGTGCCAGGGCAAGATAGACAGAGAGTGAGAGAGGGGAAAAAAAGTTAAAGGACTCACAAAACGACAAAATAGCGACGGTGGTGTAGAATGACGATGGGGCCTACCAACCAGCTCTTTTATTATGTTAGGATATAAAGCATGTAACTTGTCGCTTACTTTCTTAATATGTTGTAATAGTACATATATATTTATGAACCCAACCCTCGAATAGCCAAAAATTGGCAAAATTCTAATTTTCACGAAGAATTTAACCATAATAGGTCTACTCTTCCCTCGTTAAAGCAAGATTAAGGTCGAATGGAAAAAAAAAATCAGTTTTTTTTTTTCAAATTTGAGTTTTTCCACTGCACAAATCCAAATAATGTAGGGTAAGAGGGGAGATAATGTCATATGGAGGTGGAAATGGGTAAATGGAGAGTTAAATTTAACCTCTCATTTATCTATTTCCACCAACTTTCTTTGACCTACAAATCCATATTTAAATCCAATTTAGAACTTGTTTGGTACTCTTTATTTTTATAATTTATAAATTTACCTACCATGATTTGACTGTTGATTTGACAACTACTTAACAATCACCACACATTTCAAATTTTAATTAAATCTCTACTACTCATTTCCATTTATTATAAATTACCTTTATAAATTGATTTTATAAATCTAACCAAACGGGTCCTTAAGTGTTTTCCTTTACATAGTCAGGGGCGGATCCAAGAAGAGGCAGCCCTGATCCAGGGCATAGCCCAATTATGGGTCTGGCCCAAGAAAAATAAAAAAAATGTTCTTATTACCTCTGGGGCTGGGGGTAAACTAGGGATAAAGACATAAGGCTTGTAGGAAAGTAGCCCAAACACTCTTGTTTCCCGACCCAATTGAATCAAAATTCCCAATTTGCAAATCGTCAGTTTCTCTTCTCCCTCACTCCTCACGCCTGAAAACTAGATCCCTAACCTTCCAGTAGCCATCGACCCGTGAACTTCTAGTTCCTCCATTACTTGTCGCCGGCGGCAACTCCCTTTAGTCGACCAGCGAGTTCCACATCGATATCAGCCTTCTTATTTTGGAATCCAAATTCTTTGAAGGCTTGAAGTTTGAACTTTTGCGGTAATTTCTAATTCTAAACAACTACAGATTAAAGAAATTGAATGAATGATGCTTGTAGTTGCTGGTTTAAACTTGAAAATCTTTTGAAAGTTAAAACAAATTCTCAACATCTATTTTTCTCTTGTTCTGGTCACTGGGCAGTGCGGAGGAGGGTACGAGTGTCTGAGATTTGTGTCATTTAGAGAGAAACTTAGGGAGTCAGTCTCGTAGGGAGCTCAATTAAATTTATATGCATCCCAATAGTTCAATTCTGATTGACTTGCAAAAATTTTTTAATTGAATGTTGGATGTCAATTTGAACTTAAACTCTTTGTCTGCCAAATAATCTAATTATTAGAAAATCTAGTACTCATTTTGTTCATATGCAATTGGAGAATTGGGTAAATTTTATATGTTAGCGACTCTTAACATATACATTTTTATGATTTTGATTACTTTTTCTTATGGTTTTGATTTTTATATACTCGTTTTTGAGTAGTTGAACATTTTCTGTAATGTAATTAACTTTGTTTGTTCTTTTGAAAAATTAGTATTTATATAAATAGGTTTTTAATCTTGCGGTCCGGCTAAGGGTAGTCCACCGTATTGGCCACGCCCCTGGCCCTGGTTACACATTATTTGAAAATAAGTTTTTTCTTTTTAGTTTTTTCTTCCTTGGTTTTTTTCCCACACATTAATCTCGCTTTTATAACTTTAACCATCTTGCATGATTTGTTGTGGTGAATTGGTGGCATTATGGACTTGTAGTAACGCTACTACGCAGCTTTCTAAAAAGCACTCTTAGATGATGTCTAGGTGTTATGCGCGGATAGAACGTGCCACTTTGTTAAAAAATGTGAAAAAAATGGGGCCAACTCAAAGCGTTTACCAATCAAATGAGATTAAGCGGTGTGAGTAAAGCGTGTCTTGGCATGCCTAGACGCGAACTAAACGTATCAAGGCGTGAGCCAAGTGTACCTTTTTCTTATTTTTCTCTTTTCTTAAAAAAGTCAATGTAAAGCCCTAAAATAATATTCTTATTAGTGTAATTTACCATTTGTTTGGAAGGTAAGGCACATGCGTACCCTTCTTTTTACTTTGTTATCGTTTTTTAAATATTAATAAAATTCATATCTCAAGTTGGGATTTTCAAGTTGAAATATTTTCTCAAAAAATAAATACAGTGTAATTTACCATATATGAGAAAAATACAAACATGACATATATTTTATAAAAGTAAAAATTATTCATTAAATGTATGTGCTTAATTACAATTTTTTGACGATATATGTACATTAAATTTATTTATTTATTTTTTGACGGTATATGTTCACAATTTATTTTTATGTTCCTATATAATTCATATATATTAATTTCAATTATCTAATTGTTTTATATTCATTTTAAAAATAAAAAACTTAAAAATAATGCTTTTTAATGTCTAACCTTCGCATATGCAAGCTTGAACTTGTAATTCTTGATGTTTTGGATTTTTTTTTTGTGTGCGCTTTATACTAACTTTTTAGATCACGGTTCTCTTAAAAATTGCAAAAGTAACTGGCCAATCTATCATATAATTTTTAAAAATAAATTTTCACATCATTGGGATTGAAAAAAAATGTAAATGCACAAAAACAACTACATAAAAGGGACGACAAACAATTTGGCAGAGACCCGGGAAAGAGACCTACCGCTTCATATCCTGACACACAACCATTGAATGAGGGAAAAGACATTTGCATGTTCTACTTCTAGCATTGCTTCATGCAATCAAACAAGAATGACCAAAATACTTTTTGGACAAACAAATGAGATTTTTTCTAAGTATGACAACTAACTTTGAAAGAATTTTACAACTTATGAAAGAAACATCTTCCATACATCTTTGTGAATATTGTATTGTCATTATTGACCATCTAAGATGGCAAAATCAAAGAATAAATTGATACCAAGAAAGGTATCAACAATCAGTATTCGCCGGAGTTGTTCCCAGAGCCCTTGATGCCATTAGCCGACATAAAAGAGATTTAGAACAACAAAGAGAAAAATACGTATATGATTTTATTATGCATTATGCATCAAAACATCATGGAGAATAAAGAAATTCAAAAGACTCAAGAAGAATTTCTTGATATTAAGACTATAGAGTCAAAGGAAATTTTTCAGGAGATGTTGTAGTTTCTGAAAGGAAACTCTAAAAAATTCTTGAAAAAGATTTTTCATTAAAATCCGAAGAAGCTTTTAAAAGAGATTTTTCTCTCAAAAGTTTTTAGAAGACAAAGAAATGTCTATTATGATATATCTTGCAAAGAATTTGCTTTATATGTCCAACATACATATAGTAGAACAAGTATTTGTTTGCTTGACAAATAAGACATTAGACAAATAAAACAAAAGATAGATTTTTCAGATAAGAAAAATTTATACTGGATAACAATTGGAGCTGTTAAAGTACAGCTTAAAAGCACACTATCAGCCCATTTAGATCAACCGATCAAAATGGCTATAGTTGACAATCGTATTCAAAATCCTACTGAAGGGTGCTTGGGTATGATTCAAGGAAATTTGGCTGATGGAAAACTTCAGTTTACCATACATCCAAAATTTTCCGTATCACTTCATGACGCAGATTTTGATGGAATACTATCATTTGTTCATGATTATTGAATGAGGGATCTTATTAAACCTAACAATGTATCTTTTTCTATAAGCCACCTTGTTAGCTACGCTATTCATAATAGTAATAACAGTGCTGTAATACAAGCAGAGAGAAAGATAACTTGTGAACCAGAGTTCATGGATTATCTTGAAATACAAGAAACAGAGTTTGACACTTTCACCCTATATGACCTTAATCAAAACTCAAGGAAGATTACTCCTAAAGGAGAATCAAACACAACTCCTTTAAAGATGGAGGATACAACGAAAAAAAGTGAATCTCAACTTACTACAAGTTTAGAAGAACTTCACCAAAAAATTGATAAAATGAGTAAATACTTACAATAAAATGATTGATCGCTGAAAATATCACGAAGATTAGTGATATTCATGAAGAAGTTAGAGAACTAAAAGAGCAAGTTACTCAACTCAAAACAGATCTCAATTCCATGAGCCATGAAATAAGATCTATCACACCAGATCTTAATATTGCTATGGAAAGGATAGCAGCAATCATCACTCCACGATCACAAGAAATAGCAAGCAAGCCACAGGGTTTTACAACCTCAAAATACAACAGATGTTATTCTTCTACCAGGAATGAGACATTTCGATCAGTTTGACCCAGGAACGTTAAACAACTTTGGAATGCTTACAGGTATATTCAAATACCATAAATGAAATTTCTCAGAAGAAAAATTGAGGAAGATTATCAAAATGGTAATGACCTCAGTACATTAAATATTCTTTATCTTTTGAAGATGAAGAATTAGAAAGAATTACATCTTACTGTAAACAATTAACTCTTCTTGAGGAATAAGAAGAACAAATTCTTTCTATTGAACAGGAAGAACCTAAGACCGAAACTGATGAACCTGAAGAAACAACTTAAGAAGGATCAGAACAAGAAGAAATTGAAGTAACAATTCCAGAAAGGCTGACAGTCGGCAGAAATGGAGGAGTTGTTATAAGGGATTCACAAATCAAAGTTAAATCACGTGAAGAACCATCTTATTCAAAGGAGATGGAAGGAAAAAGAGTTATCGGAGATAGTATCCCTAAGCCGCGTAGAGGTACCCAGGTAACAAAATCAAGTGAAAATGTTCCTTTAAGTTTTATTCCTAAAGCTGTAGGACATACATCATAAATTCTAGACCTCGATTGTATTACTGATCCCAGTAAAGCAATCAAAGAATGATTTAGCAATCTAGTAATGACTATGATTGGTAATCCCCACCTGACAAAAGAAGAAGTCTCAGCTTGGAATTATATCAAGGCAAGTGCTAGAGGCAACGTTAGGAATTTCTTAGAAACTCTAACAAATGAACAAACAAATGCACTCTGGCTTGAGGCCTCAGTCGCAAATGCAATCAACCCAACCTTACTAGATTCATTAACAGTATTGTTGAAAAGATTTTCTAGATGTTCACTGGACAATCTTACACGGCATATGAGTCACTTCTCACCACTGAAAAGATTGAACAAGCTAAAACACAACTTGAACTGATCCAATGTTGTGATTTAGATGCATTCGACCACTACCAGTGTGAATACCAGAAATGGTTATTCTTACTTGGTAACCTTGATGATTTTCCAGAATATGTTACGAAGTTTTTGGTAAAACTTCTGCCACCACATAATTTTGAAATATTAAAAAGGTTTAACAAAGCTGTAATGCTACAAGAAGGAGAAAAACTTCATATTATTGCTAAAGGATCTATAGGTTTAGCTATAACAACAGTAAAAAACTATATGAAAGAAAACTGCATGAGTGTTTATATACACAGGCAAATGAAGCAAATGGCACACAAGAAGCTTAAAACAGGGTTTAGCTGTGAACCCTTTATGAAAGACATTGCAGGAGCATATGGATGCTATTCTACAACCAAAAAACCAAGAAAACAATCTAGGAAGAAAAAGAGGTATATCTTTAAAAGATATAAGAAGCCTTATAAAAGAAAATATTTTTCTAAAGGAAAATATTTTAAAAAGAAATGGGGGAGGAAGAAAACCAAAAGCCCTTCCAATGAAAAGGCAAAATATTGCTCTAGAAAAAAGAAAAATTGCAGATGCTGGATTTGCAGTGAACAAGGACACTATGCAAACAAGTGTCTAGCCAGAAGAGAAAATGACCAAAGAGTCAATCTCTTTGAGGAATTTGAACAACAAGAATTCTATCTAGTAGAAGATCTCAGTGATCAAGAAAGTCTGTATTACCTTACAGAAGCATCTACTGAAAAGAGTTCATCAGAAGATGAATAGCTTCAAACCAGGTACCAGAACATATGGTAATATAACTAATCCTAATTCAATCTATATTGCTTGTAAATTGAATTTCGATAGATATCACAAATACACTATTAATTGTTTTGTTGATACATGAGAAAGTATGTGTATAACATCAAAATGGATTATACTTAAAGAACATTGGGTAAATTCAGATAAAACAATTAGTGTTAAAATTGCAGATCAATTATCTGTAAAGGTTAACAAAGTTGTTAAAAATGTGGATTTAGAAATAAAAGACTTAAACCAGAAGCCTTATTATTTCAAAGTTCCATCTATCTACCAAAGTGAAACAGGGATAGATCTTATTCTTGGTAACAATTTCTGCCTACTGTATAAAAGATTTATGCAAGATATTGACGAAATCAGTTTTGGCATACAAGGAAAACAAATCTGGATCAAAAAGCAGCGTCATACTGTAAGGTTCAATCATCTACAGAATAAATTCCTTGAGATGCATAAAACCAGAGGAAAAGAGAAACCTTAGATTATTAAGGGACAAAATATTGTACCAATTAGAATGGTCAATATTACCCAAGAAGAAGAACAAGAATTAAGATAAATTCTCTTAGAGAACAAATCTTAAAAACCCTTGAAGAATGCTATTTAGAAAATCCACTTGATCAAGTCAAGAACAAAGGAGATGATGGCAAAGATTGAACTCAAAGAAAACTTCAAAGGAAAGTTAAGATCATCTACAATGGACTATTCTCCTCAAGATAGGCAAGAATTTGCAGAACAAATTAAAGAATGACTGAAAATGGGAGTAATTGAATCCTCAAAATCAAGCTTTTCTTCACCAACCTTCATGGTAAGAAAAGAAGCAGAGAAAAGAAGAGGAAAGCCTAGAATGGTTGTTGACTGCAGAGCAGTCAACGTTGCTACCAAAGATGACGTATATACCATTCCAAACATGGCAAGCCTTTTAGCACTCATAAGAGGAAAATATGTATTTTCTTCTTTTGATTGTAAATCAGGAT
The DNA here is from genome assembly GCA_963692815.1 of Nyctanthes arbor-tristis. Lineage (NCBI taxonomy): Eukaryota > Viridiplantae > Streptophyta > Magnoliopsida > Lamiales > Oleaceae > Nyctanthes > Nyctanthes arbor-tristis. The sequence goes on from CAVNYN010248185.1 coordinate 30,454, forward strand.
TCTGGCAAGCTATACTTGACAATGAATCTAGACCAATTACCACCTTTAGTTGTCCCTAAGGGCGCTACGAGTGGAAAGTTGTTCCATTTGGCTTAAAACAAGCACCTGGATTCTTCGAAAGGCATATGGATAACATTTTCAGAGAATTACAAGAATTATGTTGTGTTTACATAGATGATATTATAGTATTTTCAGATAATGAAAATGATCATGAAAAACATGTATTGCAGGTAGGGTTAATTTCACAAATCGTCTTCAACCTTTAGGTTAAGAATCGATTTCATCCCCAACCTTTTTTAAGACACACCACAGCCCCTAACCTTTGAAAAATAGTTACAAATTGTCCATTTTTTACACTATTCAACAAAATTTTTAACAAAAAGGCGATTATACCCCTGACTTTTTGAATTTTTTTAAGAAAAGGTTTAAAAAATAATAAAAAATTAAAAACTAACACACCCACCCCTCCCCGCCCCACGCCCCTCCCCTCTCCGTCGGCCACAAATGGGGGGGTGAATCCCTCCCATTTTGCTACCATTTCAAAATGGGGGATTCACCCCTCATTTGTGCTGCCATTCGGGCAGCACAAATGCTGCCAGAAATGACAACCATTTTGCTGTCATTTCCGGCAAAAATGGGGGGTGAATCCCCCCATTCTGGCAGCACAAATGCTGCCGGAAATGGCAGCTAAATGGCTTTCATTTCCGACAGAAATGGGGGGTGAATCCACCCTATTTTGCTGCCGCAAAATGGTAGCAAAATGGGGGGGATTCACCCCCCATTTGTGCTTTGTGTTCCAGAATGGCAGCACAAATTGGGGGATTCACCTCCAATTTGTGCTGCCATTTCTGGCAGTAGATGAAGGGGATTCACCCCCCAATCTGTCAGAAATGGCAGCCATTTGGCTGCCATTTCAGACAGCATTTGTGCTATCAGAATAGCAGCACAAATGGGGGGTGAGTCCCCCTCTTCCGATCTCCAGAATGGCAGCAGAAATGGGGGGTTCACCCCTATTTCTGTCGGAAATGGCAGCATGCACAAATGGGAGGTGAATCCCGCCCCATTTTGCTGCCACTTATTCACCCTCCCCATTTGTGGTTGCCGGAGAGGGGAGGGGGCATGGGATGGGGTGGGGCGGGGTATAATTTTTTATTATTTTTAAACATTTTTTTAAAAAAAATTTAAAAAGTCTCAGGGGTACAATCGTCTTTTTATTAAAACTTTTGTGGAATGGTATAAAAGGGAAGATTTGTGCGTATTTTTCAACGGCTGGGGACGAAACCGATTCTTAACCTAAAGGTTGGGGACGATTTTTCAAATTAACCCTTGCAGGTATTGCAAACTGCAAAACAAGTTGGGATAGTACTTTCCAAAAGTAAAGCAGAACTATTCAAAACAAAGATTAAGTATCTTGGATTGAATGTTGCTTATGGTTATAAGGAACTACAACCCCATATACTTAAACATATCAATGAATTTCCTGATGAAATTCAAGATATCAAACAACTCCAGAGATTTCTTGGACGTCTAACTTGTGTTCAAGATTTCATTAGCAAGTTAGCAGAAAAAAGAGCATCACTTCAAAAGAAATTGAAGAAGAATGTGCCCCGGAAATGGACTCATACTGATACAGTATTTGTTCAAAAATTAAAAAAGAGTTTAATAACTCTACCATCTCTTTATCATCCAACACTAATTGATAAGATGATAATTGAAACAGATGCTTCAGGAGAATTTTGGGGAGCAGTCCTTAAAGCCAAACCGGCATATAAGGAAGAAGAGCATTTATGTTCTTATGTTTCAGGAACCTTCCAAGGAGCACAAAAGAATTACCACATAAATGAAAATGAAATTTTAGCAATCAAAAATGCTATTAAAAAGTTTCGTGTTTATGTTATTAGCAATAAATTTTTTGTTAAAACTGACAGTTCTACTTGCAAATCTTTTATGAAGACTAACATTTTTGCAGATTATAAATAGGAACGCCTTGTTAGATGGCAAATGTGGTTTAGTAATTACACCTTTGATATTGAGACTATCAAAGGAGAACACAATTATTTAGCAGACTCTTTAATAAGAGAATTATCTGTTGTTGCTTGCAGATAAAACTTATGCAAATGGAAGAACTGAATAACAAAATCCAGGACTTGAAATTTCAAATCCAAAAAAAAATGATGGAATTAACATTCCTGAATACAAAGCTTGAATTTTACAAGTAACAAAAGCTCTCTTATTTTCAAGGAGGGAGGAATCACAATCCTCAACATCAAGCTCCGCAGCAACATCATCAGATGAAAAATCTGAACAACAAAATGTCTTAAATCCAGCAAAAAAGGAAAGACATACAAGCTATGGATATCCCACAAAAGCTTGAAACCAAAAATGATATCACCCTTCAAACTGAGCCTAAGGCCCATGAACAAGAATTTAGGCCACAACAGCCTAAAGTCAAGTCCGGTCAAACGGATACATTGGACTCATCATCTGTCCAAACACCTAACCCTTTAGTGTCTTTTGATCTATCTACAGGTTACAAGAAAGTCTATGTAATCTTTGATAGACCAGATCGCGGGTATTACAAAGAATGGAAAACTGTGGAACCCAGAGTTAAAGGACTTCCATTCAAACACAAATCCTTCAAAACATTCGAAGAAGCCCAAAAAGAGTATAATCAGTATTGGATAGAAAAAGGCCACTAGACAAGCCCAAGACCAGTCCAACACCTTACTGATCCATTACTATTCCCTTTGTTTCCAACAGGATTCAGGCCTAGAGGAGCTTGTGGATCACAAATGATCAGATCACCAAAGATTCAAAGCATAGTTGAATCACACCAAAGGCTGAGAAGGAGCTATGAAGATGTTCTAAAGGCCCCATCAAGATCGGAACGGATTGGTGAATCTCAAGCCAGAAGAAAAAGAAGTTACTGAAAAAGAAAGTTCAGTAATCAAAGCACCATTCTCCAATTTCATCAGCCTCGAAACAGAAGCTAGATCAATAGGAGATGCAACAACAAAG
>CAVNYN010248190.1:0-14673 GCA_963692815.1 Nyctanthes arbor-tristis
CAAACTGTTGACGGGCAATTTAGTGCAGCAATGCGGGAATTCTTCTCAGCTGGGAAATTGCTTAAGCAAATCAATCATACGGCCATTGCGTTGATCCCAAAATCCAGTCATTCACAAAAGGTCAGTGAGTATCGACCAATCTCTTGTTGCAATGTTATTTACAAGGTTATTACCAAGATTATGGCTTCTAGATTGGCTCTAATTCTGCCCACTCTTATTGATCCAGCTCAATCAGCTTTTGTCCAAGGCCGTAGCATGATTGAAAGCATTCATCTTGCTCAAGAATTTATCCGAAAGTACAATAGAAAAAGGATTTCACCAAGATGTCTCATCAAAGTTGACTTGAGGAAGGCATATGATTCTGTCAATTGGGATTTCCTTCGATCTGTTCTTGAAGGATTAGGATTCCCTGATCAATTCATTTCCTGGGTTATGGAGTGCATATCAACCCCAAGTTATTCCATATCTTTGAATGGCAATCTCCACGGGTTTTTCAAAGGAAAAAAATGTCTTAGGTAAGGAGATCCTATCTCACCGTTCCTATTTGTTCTTTGCCTTGAATACCTTTCTCGATCATTGAAGCTTGCCACTGAGAATACAGATTTTAACCATCATCCGAGGTGAGGAAATCTGAAATTCACTCACCTCGCATTTGCCGATGATCTTATGCTATTTGCTCGAGGAGATGTAATTTCAGTCCGCATTCTCAAGGATTGTCTCTTGGATTTCAATGCAAAATCTGGACCCCACATGAATGTACTTAAGTCTAGCCTCTTTACTGCCGGAATTGTGGGACAAGAACTAGAGGACATCCGGGAAATTTCAAGTATTCCACCAGGTACTATGCCTTTTCGCTACTTGGGCATTCCATTGGCTGCAGAGAAATTGAAAACCATCTATTATGCTCCACTCATTGAGAAAATTTCAACATATATTAACTCATGGACGAGTGCAACACTCTCTTATGCGGGGAGGGCAGAATTAATCACATTTGTTCTTCAAAGAGTTGAATGTTTCTGGCTCTCTATTTTGCCCATTCCGGTGGCCATTATTGACCGTATCACACGACTCTGCTGGAACTTTCTTTGGAGCTCTAAGCATCCTGCCGTCTCGTGGAAGGAAATCTGCCTTCCTAAAGCTGAAGGGGGTTTGGGATTTCGAGACATTAAGGCCTGGAATGCCTCACTTCTCACCAAATCCCTTTGGAATATTCATAGCAAAAAAGACACTCTTTGGGTTCGATGGGTACATCACGAGTACCTTAGAACTACCTCAATGTGGCAATGGCAAGCTAAAAGAGATGACGCACCGTTGCTTAAAAAGTTGCTAGCAATCAGAGACATGGTTTGCCAAATAGAAGGGTCATCAGTTGCCGCCATCGCTAAACTGTCCAGCTGGAAACTTGATGGAAAAATTAAGATTTCTGCAGCATATGAATACTTCCGACCGAGAGGGACAAAGAAATCCTGGGCTAAGGATATTTGGAGTGCATGTAACACCCCAAAACATGCTTTTATTCTCTGGATGGGTGCTAAGTCCAGATTACTCACCAAGGATAAACTTGGATACTTGGATATTACCAAAGAATGTGCACTTTGCAACACACAACCGGAATCTGTGGACCATATTTTCTTCCAATGCCTAGCCACTTCAGCGATATGGAGACCAATCAAAGCATGGCTTGGCATTAGATCAATGTCCACCATAGCCAGTGCATTGAAATAGATCAAAAAAGAGGCCCGAGGAACATCTTGGCACAGCAAATCCAAAAGGATTGCACTCGCCTGCACTGTCTATCACATCTGGACAGGAAGAAACAAACTAATTTTTGACGGAATTCAACCCGAAACCGAAGACCTCACATATAGGATCAAAACACATGTATACAAAGTAATGTTCACATTGTATCCGAATGTTTTGGTCCATTACGAGTCTCTAGCGTTGGGTCTATAGCTTTTTATTTCTCTTGTTAATTGACATGTACACCCGGGTATGCCCGGAGTAGTTCTCCACGATTTTGATCAGCTTATATTTTTACCTTTACCGATCAAAAAAAAAAAAATATTTACCAACAAATATATGGTAAAAGGAGATACATCCACTGGACCAGAATATACTACCACAATCTCCCAAATATTTCCTGCAAGCTTCATCTTTATTTTAACTCCAATGCACTGAGACCGGAATCCTTCTTTCTCGGAAGTTTCTTTTTCAATCACCTGGATCAAATGAGTATCAGAACCTTTTCTATGTCATGTTAGATGGCACATATGCGGCACTTGAGGGTACATTTGGCAACCATTTATAAATTAGTTCATCTATAAAAAATGGATTTAAAATGCAAATTTTGTGCGTGTGTCAATGCATTATTAAGCCACCTTCTGTGAACTCGGATGTTTGACTTGTTTTAGGAATCGTTGTATGGTTATCAAGTTTAACAATTGAATAGTTGTATATTGTAATAATCAGTTTAGTTTGATTAGTGGTTCAATTATGATTTTGTATATATGTAGTACAACTTTGTACCCGTACATGCATAACAAGATGAAAGTGTAATTGAATATGTATTTATGTTATTTACGCACCAAATTCACACTTGTGACTAAAAATCTTTGATTTTTTTTTTTTTTTGCTTGCTCGTTTCTAATTTATTAGTTGTAATTCTTACTTAAACCCATCGATACCTAATGTAAGATGAAACAAACATCAAGTCGAACGGCATTTTTGCACATCAGTTAATTAGATTAGATGAATCCATTTTTACGGACTTTATTATAATGATGAAGGACGGTAAATATTAAACTAGCTTCAATAGCCAGTGAATGCCTCAACTCACCGAAGCGCAAGCTAGCTCGTCTCAAACTTCACAAAAGGATGTGTTTGTTCAACCACTTAGCTCATCTCAGGCTTATCGCTAGGCTAGCCAATTCTCAAACTTGGACATGATCATCAATCAGCTGACAGGGTGGCTGCAGTGCTAGTGCATAAATATGAAATGGTTAACAGAACTTCTCCAAAGGGACTGATTTTGACTTAATGGTTGATCAGATAATTGCATGAGATAATAAAATGTCACATGAATTAGAATGATTGGTCAGATAATTAAATTATTGGCACAATCAGTTAGGCATGCACCACAGCCTCAGAAGCAGAAGTGAAAAGAAAAGTAAAACTCGAGTTTGACGTTGGGGATCAATGAAACTATAGCCTACTTTTTAAAAGAAAATTATAATTAAAATATTGTGCCATTTTTCTTTGGGGAAAAAGAAAAATAAAGCACTCTTTTGAAAGGATATATTATGATGAGCCAAGCTTATTGGGTTGTCATAATCAATTTAAACAGAACTGCATTAATTTCGAACTTCATCATTTGCCACAAAGACCTTGCCCTCTCCCATTAATTTTTCCATTTCAAGAGCCTGAAATTAATGATGTCAAAGTTTTCAGCGGAACAATGCCATTATGTAAATTTACTCTATAGCCAAAAGGATATATTTAACATCAAACTACTCGTGCAAAGTTAATGCTCAAATTAAAGAAGAATTAAGCCAAACAAACTAAGCTACTTCATTTTTTATTTTCCAGAACACGGTTCCTTTCAAACGATAAACAAATAAGCTAATCAAGCATTGATGCATAGAAATACATGAAGTAGTACTAAGCAAAATACATAAATAATTTATGTATTGCTTCGGACGGAATTGTCTCCCCAATAATGCTAGCTTTATACAACTGATTGTTCCACGTTGATTTGCAAATGAACAAGTCCTTGAACTGTAACAATTTTATACAGACTAATGCTACAGTACAAGTTACCATACAAATAATACACGTAGCAGGATCTCTTGTATATCTACGATTCACTTTTTTTTTTTTTTTTGATAAACGGTTATCATAAAGGCCACGTGTGTTTGTACATGTTATTGTACATTGTTATTGTATCAATAATTCTCCCTCCGTCCCACTAAGATAAGTTTGTATTTCTTTTTCATCATTTCCAAATTATAGGCTACTTTCTTTATTGAAGGGTAGTTGAAATGTTAGTTCACTTTATGCTCCTATTTAATGTGCATGGTTTATCAACAAAATAAAACTTTTAAATTGAAATAAGTAATAAATTAAAAAGTGTATTAGTAAAATGTTCTTAAATTTTACATTTAGAAAAATATTAATTGAGTTTTCCTTAATCCTAGTGAAAAAAAGAACTTGTCTATCTTAGTGTGATGGAGATTGGAGAGAGTAATATTTTCCTTCTATACATTTGAACAAGCCATCGATCTCAATACTTGCATGTCTTCGGACATTCTCTGTTTTCCTATGGCCGCCAAATTTTCCCTAGTGTTATCGTTGTGACCGCAATTTTGTGGAAAATTGCACATATTGACACTAATATTATTCTTATGTGCGATATTGAGAAGACAATGGACACTGATATTATTCTTATTAAATTGGTAATGATTGAAAATTTACTAACATTTTCAGGAGGTCTCACATGTTAGAGTGCACATATAGATGCACGCACTAGCGGAGGGGGGCGCGGGGGCATAGTCGGCCTCCTCCCAAGTTGGCAATTTTTTACCTTGTAAAAATTTTCTAGCCGTGTATATTATACGGCTCACCTATCTAATAGCGTCTGACTTCGCCACTAAATGCACGATTCATGTGGTATGCACTCATACATGCACCATTATAGAACAGGACCTCCCAGAGTCCCATTACCAAATTGTATCTATCATTCCTCAACCAAACTTTCTGTTTAGGATGCATTATCTTTCCCATACTTTTCTTTTCTTTTTTCCTTCTTTCCATGCTGATTCCTACTTTTCTTTTCTCTTGGCGCCCCCCCCCCTTTTTTTTTTGGGACTATGGTCACGTTAAGAAGAAAGTCCGGCGACCATGGTGGCACCAAGTAAAAAGCTCGGCCACCATGACAAAGTGAAAATTTTGGTGGCTATAATAATTTAAAAAAAGGGGGGGGGAGTTTAGGAGGCCATACTGACAATAATAGTAGCAAACTGCCATGGATTTAACCTGAAACTATTAGAAGGTCAAGGGTGTCAATGATGATGTTCTTGAAGTATCTCGAATAAACTCTAACTATTTAAAGAGTGTACTTATAAATTTAGAGTAACATATATTTTCTGGTTTATTCATTTTATGCTATTCATTTTACTTGTTCCTGGACGTAATAATTATTTTATCATCATTTCTTATTATTTTATACATGCTTCTATCTTAGTTACGTACTTGATTTTCCCTTCTATTTATTTACCTTAGAAAAATATTTACCCACTTGGCTATCCCAAAAAATATCGAGAATTGAAGATTTTCTTAAAGCAATTAATTATAGTCCGTGAATTTGACTCTATCTGACTAAATTAATTAATATAGGTCAATGTAAAGACTTCAAATATATTATATTAATATTTTATAAACTTGATTCTTTAAATTTGAGAGCCTATAACATGCATTTGAAAAATTTGTTATAAATGCTCTCAACAGTTCTTTTTCTTATTATTAACTCGCCTAATTAAAGCATCTCTAATGCATAATCAATGTCAAATGTCATGGCTCAAAGTTTAATATGAGAGAGATACACACACAAAAATTAATAGGTCTCATATGTTTCTTATTTTCTTTTTCTTTTAATCACTTTAATCTCTTTTACCTTACTTTTTCCTCATTTTTTTAATCGTGTGAAGTGCAATGTCATATATCTATATTTTTTTCAACATGCCAACTATTATTTCATTATTATTTTTAAATTTATCTGTCACGCCCCCGCTAACTTTACAATATTTTCGAATGTCTTAGGGAAATTTACAAATTCGGTAGTGGAAGCTTTTATTCAAATAATGGGGACGGGACGTGCGAAACAATTCAATTCATTTTATTTTACAGAGTTTAATAGATAAAGATAATTTCATAAGTTAACAAATCGTCAATCTTTTAAATAAACATTAAAGCTAGGTTTTTTTCAAAAAAATATATAAACACAAGAAGTTGTATTAATAAACATATTTCATTTATTTCCAAGATGGGCCAAATCATTAAAAAAATTATATCTCTCTATTGTCTTATATGTTATAAGATGTAAAAACATATATACTATAATGGTGGTATAAGTAATAAATTCGTGATAGTTTCAAGAACAGGTTTACACCACATGCACAACTCTACTCTCATTCGCGAGCACGATCCAACATCCAGCTTGCCCTACTTTTCAATTGTTATGACTCCAATTATCTACAAAAATTGTAATAAGTAGGGAGTGAGTACAACGTACTCAGTGAATAACATAATCCTTTGATTCACCTTTCATTTAGGAAACTCATTTCCAAGACAAATCATTGCATGTACAAAGCTTTTCAATGGACAAAAGGGCCATATCACTAGTTAAACTACTACCCGTGGTACGCGCCATATTCAATTCAATTAAGTGGATCCACAATGAACCCCGATAAACCCATACCGAGATTCCAATTCAAAGCAAACACCACACTAATCTTCCCTATTCCGGGATCATTGAATAGGTCATAGTGTAGGAAACAAATCAGGATGGCCAAGAACATACAGCAAGGCCATACCATCGCAAAGCAAATCATCAATCAAATACACACTTATCTTATCAAAACTTTATGCATGTTGAAAAGGAATTAAAGTATTAGATTACTCACCTCAAATATTCTTCGAATAATCCACGTGAAGAAGTATCTTTAAAACCTTGATATTCCCCAATTAAAGCTATCTTTCAAGCTATAATCCTTCCATATATGGTAAGGGACTCTTTTCAAAGGACAAATAAGTATTTTGGCAGGTTTTTATTGGTTTTCTCCTTCCCTTGGCCAAGTTGGACGAATTTTGAAGTTCGGGAGAGAAAAAGGGAAATAGGTTTGAGAGAAAAATGAAATTCTAGCTTCCTATATATAATAGTTAGGATTTAGCTAATTTTATAACTTTTGAGTTCCGCCAACTATATCGTGACAAGTGGCGCCAACCACATCTTGACAAGTGGCGCAAATCTCCTCCTGACAAGTGGCACGGTGTGGCGCCGCACACTTGTCAGAAAATTGCCTAAGAAGTCCTTCCCCTTGCATTATATTTCAATCAAGTTCACACTCTTCAATTCATGTCAATTAAGTATTACACTTTAGTTTATGTCAATTGTCAACCAAGATCTTCCTTTAGCGTCAATTCAATAACAATATTTTGATCTTCAAGCAATCTTTCAATGATATTCAAGTAATTCTTTCAAAACAACAGTTTCGTTGCTTACCTTAATTTGTAGAAATTTTCGGGATGTTACATTATCTCTATCTCTCTCCTTTTTTTTTTTTTGAATTTCCCTCTATTTTTCTTCATTTTTTCTCTTTTTTTCCACTCAATTTATCTCTCCTTTTTCTTTCTATCTCTCTCATGTTGAACTTTGAGTCATGACATTCGACTTTAGCTATGCATTGGATCTTATTCAGCCATTTCCAATTTTACATCATAATACTGTATCTTTTATTTCCTCTGTTCCAAAAAAATATTCTCCTATTCCTTGTTTGTCCGTCCCAAATTATATTCTCTTTTCTTTATTTTACTTTTTAGTTTTCTAAAGTACCCTTATTTATTGTACATGGTAATCATTAATAAAGAAAATATAAAGTGAAATATTTAATAAAGTAAAGGGCATATTAGGAAATACATTTATAAATTGTACATTTCTAATAACATTAATTGAGTTTTCTTAATCTGTGTGAAAAATAAAAGGGGAATATCTTTTTTGGGACGGAGATAGTATCTTCTCTAGCTACTCTCACCCAAAAAAAAAAGGAAAAAAACTTAGAGCTTGTTTGAAACTCTTTATTTTTTCAATTTATAAAGGGAATTTATAATGAGTGGAAATGAGTGGTGGAGATTTAATTGAAATTTAAAATGTGTGGTGATTATTGAGTAGCGGTCAAATCAACAGTCAAATCATGGTAGATGAATTTATAAAAAGAAAAAATAAAGAGGTTTGAACAACCCCAAAACGTATCAAATTCAAACTTTCTCAAATTCATAGAGTGTGGAAAACCTACTTGAATGCTACTAGACTACATGAGTCTTGGTAATTAATTTATCAACAACTATATTCTATGACATCTAGTAATTCTTAAATTCGTCGATATATACCTATATATATAAGAAAAAGATAATGTAACGGATCGAATTCATACTAGTAACTACAAATATGTGATACATCTTATAAGTTTGTACATTCATCATCCGCACCATTAGAAATCTCCAAAAGGCAATTTCTGATGCCGGAATATCAAGGTTTCCACTTCTGTTGAAACAGGATTAACAGCCAAACTGATACATGAGAAAATGGAATCTTCAGACCTGAAGTTGGATATTACATTCAAAGGGTCATACAGTTCTTGAATGAGTATAGAGCCCCTTTACTTATCAATGATCGTTATGGGGCATCACTTTCTTAATAAATGCACGTCTCCTAGTGTCATCATCATGACCACAGATTTTGTGGAAAAGTGCATATATAAGAATAACATCATGACCACAATTTTGTGGAAAAGTGCATATATAAGAATAACATCATGACCACAATTTTGTGGAAAATTGCATATATGAGAATAACATCACGACCACAATTTTGTGGAAAATTGCACACTGATATTATTCAATTTCTAAAATTTTAAAAAGTTTTATATGTGAGTGTATTGATGTGCGATTCACATGGTATACATCTACTTGGAGATGTGATATGCCATAATGACACCTCCAAAGGCACCATAACCGGCAAACTGGATTTTATATGTCATTCCTCAACCAAACATCCAATTTAATTAGGATGCTTTCTCTTCTTCTTCTTCTTCTTCTTCTTCTTCTTCTTCTTCTTTTTTTTGGTTCCACTTCTTTCCTTGCCGGCCTTTATCTTTTTGGCAAATTATATTCCCACTACACTTTTTATTTCTCCTACCAATTTTCTTTATTTACATAAACCTCCATAAGTAAAATTACATTAACAGCCTTTTTTAATATCCTTAAAATGATTTTCCCCTTTCACAACAATCACCATTTTAAATTTTTTTTTCTAGTCATCTACTTTATGTTTTCCATTTTTCCGGCACATCTGCCAAGTCTAATTGAATTCCTTTCAACTCAGATTAAGTGCACCCATGAACATTTATTCCCTTCTTATTTATTTAATCAATTATTTTGTTTCTTTTCTTCATGACAATTAAAAATTTCACTCAACCACTAATTTATAAGGTTTATTATCACTTTGAGATAGAAGTAGTAGGCAAATCGGGGAATAAATCACATGTACTACATGCAAGGCTAAAAACAAATAATAACGCAATCAAAAAGATAGAAAAGATATATTGAAGTAGTAGTTCAACCAGGAAAGAAGTACACAAAATGAGACTAAAAGTCAAAGGTAGTGTTTAGAGAATTCAAACAAACCAACTAGTTCAACCAGGAGAAGCCGGAAGTGGTCAGAAAATAGGTTTGTACTAAAAACCGGTTTTCCAAAAACCCGGCTAAGAGGCACAAAAAATCTGGTTGAGCTGGTCAAAACAGGTAAAAACGCCAAGAAAACTAGAAATTTTAAAAGGAAAAAAATCTCCCATTTTTAATATAAAAATATGGAAAAAACCGGTTCAAACCCAATTTAACTAAATTCGACATTTTAACGTTTGACCCGTGGACATTTCTGCACCCGTCTAGTTTTTTGAACAATGGTAAAAAACGATGGGAAAGTGAAAATTTTGAAGGCTAAACTAAAAACATAATAATAATAAGAAAAAAGTTTAGGAGGCCATATTATATGACAATAATGGCAAACTATACCATCGATTTAAACTGGAACTATTAGAAGGGTACGTCAATGTAGTTCTTAGTGATGCTCATGAATGCGGCAAGTTGGGTTATTTTTTAATATTACAAGGAGATTGTAAGAGTGGGAATTAAACTCTTGATTAAGGATGCGAGAAACTAACTTGGATAAAAATATTTTCCTATCTTTCCAATGGGAATTCATTTTTTATTGATTTCAAGGAAAAACTCCACTTTTTGGCTAAAGATAGAAAATATTTTCTATACAAAATAAAACTGTCACTACAAGAAAAAACGCTCATATCGGCAGCCACAATTCCGACGGACGTCGGTCCATCCATCGATAATTACCAACGGTGGATAAAAATCTGTCGGAAATTTCCGACGAAAAAAATCCTATCAGAAATTGCCGACAGTCAGAGGTATTGTCAGGAAATATCGACGACTTGGCCAAGCCGTCGGAAAATACTGACGGTAGACCCTTTCTGTCAGTAAAACTTGACAGAACACATCTGCCGTCGGTAGTTTCTGACGGCCACAAAAGTCGTCAGTATTTCCTGACGGCAAGCAAAAGCCATTGGTAATTACCAGCGGCAACCAACGGCTGTCGCTACGTACCGACAGATACCCTACAACCGTCGGTAAGTACCGACAGTACTATTTAACCTTCGAAAATTACTGACGGATTTTACCTCCTATTTCCGACCGTTTCTCCATACAGTCGACAATCTCTGACCGGTTTTTAGGCGGTCGGAAATATTCAATATTTTTTCAATAATTTCTAAGAATTAATAAATGATGTGGTGAAATGCGAGTATGTTTTAATTTATGAAATGATGTGGATGTTATATATATTGTAGTTGAATTAATGCATTTTATTTAATGTGCCTATTAAATTAATTTTTCACTTCCTAGTTTTTTCAAAAAATATATTTTTTTGAAAAAACAAAATAGAAAATATTTGTTGTAAGTCATTTTTTCTTTTTTTTAATAAAAAATCATATGTATAAAATTTTTAACCATCTTAGTCACTTTTATACAAAATATAACTAATAAAACAATAACTTTTTCAAACTTACAATTTGCAAATGGCCATAAAATTTTATAGTGAAAAACATACTACCTCCGTCCCCCAAAGATAGTCCAGTAGGTAATTTTACGTTAAGAAACAATAGTTAATATAGTTAAAATATTAAATTTTACTTTAGTTTTTCACATATACTCTTATGTCTCATTAATTATTTGAAAGACTTTCAATGTATAGGTAGTGAATAACAATAATTAATTAGGGGCACATATAAAAATGAAACATTAAATATATGTTCAATATAATAACTGGACTATCTTTTTTCGACTACCTAAAAAGGAACACTGGACTATCTTTGTGGGACGGAGGTAGTAAAAATTAATGTAAAGAGTGTATAAATTTTTAATACACAATAATATTATTTATATCTTAAATTGCAAAAACTATAGAATATATGTTAAATATATTATAGATATATAAGAGAAACAAGAATGAGTAACACCTCAGTGGTTGGGAATTGGCCTCCTAACCTGAAGGTGAGGTGTTCGAACCCTCTCCTTTGCAAAAATGGTGGGGAAATTAAGTTTCATTTTCTAGGCGGGCCGGTCATATGCATGGGTTGCCAAGTATGGGCTCAGGTTGGGTAAACGGGTTCGATATGATGGCTTTAAAATTAAATTTTTTTTCAACGGATTACGTCGTCTGTTAGTGATCACTGACGGAAGGACTTCTTGTCGGTAAATACCGACGGAATCTAGTAGCCGTCAAAATTTGCTGACGGCCAGCAGAAGCCATCAGAAATTACCGACAATGTTTAGCCGTCGATGATTACCTACGAATTCATCGGTAATCACCGACAAGGCAATTTTTTGACGGATTTTCCGACCATCCTTTTCCCGTCGGCAACACATCATACCGACGGAATTTGACCGCTACCGATGGATTTTTGCCGTTGGTACAGGCGTGTGTTTCATTATACCAAGAAAATTTAAATGGAGAATGACATTTTCCATGAAAAATAATTTGTAATAAAACACACTATAAATGAAAAGAGTATATTTTTCCTTGCTATTTGATGTGTGTGAATTTGATCCTATGCGCGAAGAGTGGAGACCGTACGCATGGAATTGGTATATGCATGTAGAATAGGGTTCATATGACCCCGTCGTCATCATATTGATGTGGGTGTTTAGTGTTCTTGATATATTAGGGCTCCAGGGTTGCTCTTTCATTGATTATTTATAGCTATTTTTTTTTGAAAGTTTATTTATAGACTGTTAATGGCCGTAAGGGAAGAGTGAATCGAACGAGCTATAGGCCATGGTCCAACGATCCTTTAGGTTGCTAAGGAGACGAACACTCCCGATCATATATATATATATATATATATATATATTAGTATCACGATTCATTTTACTTATTATTCCTAGCTCGGCATGACTATCTTGTCATCATTTCAATTTATTTATTGTTGTTGACTTCTTGTTTTTAACTTCCCCCTTCTATTTACCTTAAAAAAATGTATCTATCACTTGGTCTAGAAAGAATATCGAAAATTGAAGATTTTCTCAAAGCAATTGATTGTGGTGAATGAAATTAATAGTTCAAAGTAAAGGCTTTATCAGAGCAATCTTTTATAACTGGATTCTTTAAATTAGAGAGCATATATTACATTTAAATAAATTGTTGGAAATATGACTGTTCTTTTTGTTATCATTATTATTATTTGGCCCTAATTATTCTAGCCATTTCCAGTTTCTACATTATGATGCAGTGTCCTTTATCTTCATTAGCTAAAAAAGAAAAGAAAGGTAACTATGTATCAAATCCAAACTTATGACTAAAAATGTGTGTTGATTTTTCATTGCATTGATGTTTTGGTTTTACCAACAATTCTATGGCATTTTGTAATCTTAAATTCATTGACATATGTATGGATGCGTGTGTATATATAAAAGAAAAAGATGAGGTAACGTACCAAACTCACACTGACTACAAATATGTGATTGATTTTTCTTTGCTTACGTGTTTCTAATATATTAATAAATTAATTCTCCAGCATATTGCAATTCTTAAATCCATCCACACCTATATATGGTTAATGTTAGAAGAAACAAAACAAAGATAAAGAAGAATGGCGGTTTTTCCACAAGTGGCCACGTTAATAAATAAATTGTCGCGCGACTTGTGTAATAGATATGGCATTGTAGTATATACGTTGATTATAAGCTAGATTTGGAACGACTTCGTAGAAGATAGGTGCGAGATTTAGCCTAGTCAACACAGCTGTGGAGACCTAGTGACGTGAGCCGAGGAAACCCTCCACAATATATTAGACTTTTTATATGATATTACATGTGTACAGAGTTCAGCACTATAGGTCTAGGCATCCGATCAAGCCAGATATATGCACGCAGGAAGCTTGATTAATCGAAACTAATAATGCGGCCCACCAAACCAAGGAAGTCTCAATTGCACTTGAGACGACGTGTTAATTCAAAAATTACAAACTGGTGTCCAGTTTAGAAAAAAAACCGATATTCTTTCTATCTCATGCGGTTCATTGGAAAAATGATTTGGTACTAGCAAAGTCCGACAATGAGCAGTGCCCTCTTCACAAGGTCTCATATGACGGCCAGTCACTTGTTAATTCAGTGAAAATCAGTACAAATTAAATAATTCAAAGAAGAAAATTCAAGACTTGACGAAAGAATGTGTTTTTTAACCAACATCAATCTGTTTTAAGTCAATTACATTGAGAGTTCTTTTATGCACTATAATGACGAGGGATGGTAGTTCAGCTTCTGAGCCAACCAACTATCTTCAAGAGCCGGCGAGTGCCTCAACTCCACTAATGACAAGCTAGCTCGGCTCAGGCTTATCTCTTGATAAGCCAAGTCACAAACCAATTGCAGTAGAGTTATAAGCTCGAACCAGGGATCTGCGCGACGAGCAGCAATCCTTACAAAAGTTAGGTCCGAAATCTGTGAAATGCATGAATCGAAAATGGGCAAGACGGCTAATGAAGCTTATTCAAGACGTCATTGTCATAATAGAAATTATAGGATGATAAGATTTATGACTTTTGAAGACACAGCCAAGAAAACACCTTACAGATATGGTCATTGCTGAAGTCTTCCTATAGCCTCTTGAAACAGAATGATCTGTCAAGAAATTAAGCAGCCATTGCCCATTGGTGGACTAAAAATTCCAACCCATTTTATGCTTCAAAAACCTCTATAAAAGAGGGAGTCTAGACTGCCAAAATCCATGCACTCTAAACTCACACATCTTTATTGTTCTTATTTTACCATTCCATGGCTGGTACGAGACATTGTTTCGCCCTCGAAATGGCTCTAGTCGGGATGCTAATATTAGCCACCTTCGATTTCACAGGTCAGTTTCTCTTTCCCAGTTATGGCTTATTTGGTGAAGGTGACTTGACATTTTTGTACATGTCTTGAAGTTTAAAAGTTTTTACATAAGCAAAGAATAACTTTTATTTACATTATGATGATGCAGTTGCTCAGATAGGAGTATGTTATGGAAGGAACGGGGGAGGATTGCCACCTTCGCCAGAAGTCATCGCGCTATACAACCAGAATGGCATCCGAAGAATGAGAATCTATGACCCGGACCGGTCTACTCTTCAGGCTCTGAGAGGCACCAACATTGAGCTCATGCTCGGTGTACCAAACGATCAACTTCAGAACATTGCTGCTAACCAAAATAATGCAAATGCTTGGGTTCAAAACAATGTGAGAAACTATGGCAATGTGAGGTTCAGATACATTGCAGTAGGAAATGAAGTGAGTCCA
>CAVNYN010248192.1:0-16104 GCA_963692815.1 Nyctanthes arbor-tristis
CCGATCTGGTTTTTAAAAATTTTCCGTATATACAATACATACATATATTGTTAACCCATACACCAAGCAACATTTTTTTTTTCCTTAGAAAATCACGTTCGGGGACACCCAACTCAGGCATATTCCTAGAAAAGCTAATGGTGTGGCTCATGAGATTGCTAGATTCTCTTTTAGTAGTTGCTCTAGCCATATTTGGACTCATGAAGTCCCAACTTTCATTGTTCAAGCTGTAAACGTTGATTCCCAAATTGCACGAATAAAGATGAAAGATCGTTTGCAAAAAATTAAAATAATAATAATAATAATAATAATAATACGCTTGGTAAGCATCCTCCTCTGAAGTTGAAAGAGAGTAAACTTTTGTTTTAGCTTCTAGACATCCTTCAAATGCGTGCTAGGTATTGTCAATGCTTTGTAGAAGATATTTCTTGTTATATATCTCAACTCACTCGGAAGAGTCCTCCATTCAAACAACCTTGAAAAATGCAATAAAGAGCTTTTCATACATAAAACTTACTACTACGGGTTTTGATTCTTCCTATCAATATGAGCGGCCTTGTTCAACCTTTACCAAGATGTATCAAGAAATATGCTTGCTTGTCTAGTCGTTTAACATAAAAAGAAGTTATTGCTTATGCAACTTGACAATTAAAGTCATTAAGAGTGTTTACCTAGCATACAAATTAGTTGCTAGAACTTTGGCAAAAGTGTCAAACCTTCACCAACACGAATGCTTAAAGAAACTTTCACACGAAACGAATTAAATGGATAAAACAATATGAGCCGAACTCATTAGACTCTAACTGCATTATCAACTATCATCTATTCTAGGCAATGCTATTATTGTGGCTAATCCTTTAAACTAGAAAATATCATCTACCTCCATCTGAAGCTAGTACTACAAACTGACTGAAATAATAAATCACAACTTCGATGAGGAAATATTTACTTCAGAGAATGTTTTTAACTCCAATAAAAGAAAGTCTGTATTATTACCTATAGAATTAGAAATGACAAAACAAAACTTGGAATGCCAAAATTAGTAAGAAATGGGACAGGGATGGGGTGCACTTTTGTGCCACGAATGCTAATGAGGCGGGGCGGGGTTTTGTTCAACCTGCCCCAACCGAAACTCGTTTTAGAAAATGATGATTTTTATTATTATTTAAGTTAATTAAAAAAATATACTCATAGGCTGTTCCCTCAATTCAAGTCTATAACCTTATACTAATTAATTCTTAGTCTTTACCACTATGAACAACTTATAGTATTTCTTCAAAATGCTTCTTCTATTGAATTCTTTCCCAACTATTTTCTAGTGAAGGATCTTCGAACCAAGAACTTTCCACTCCAAGGCTAGAACATCAATGACTTATATGAGTAAGCCACATCCTTCATCATCCTCCCAAGTCCAAGCCTACTCTTCTCTCACTCTCCCCTACTCCTACATCTCCGATCTCCTCCACAATATTGCTTGGTCGGTTAGGGCGCCCTTCTATCAAGATAACAAATTAACCTCTAGCTCATGATCTACACTCAACGTCAGAAAGTCTTCCTTTTAATTTTCGATGTCCATCTTGTTTGTGTAATAACTAATAAGAGCAACTCCCATTCTTTGAATCTAATTTAGAGTCAATGTTCTCTAGCAATTTTATTTTCTGATGTTTAGGAGCCTAGCCCTGCTATTTCTATTGATGGATTTTGGATCTACTTAATTTTTGTTGATCATTTTAGTAGATTCATTTGGTTCTTCCCACTGAAATTTAAGTCTGATGTATATGCTATATTTTCCTGCGTTTAAACACTTATATCCAATGTTACCTATGCATCTAGAAGCAAGTCCAGTATCTTCATCTTCCAATCAGGATTCAGTAGCGGCAGCCACTTCGACCAAAATTCTAGCTGCCATTCATCCTGCTAATCTATCCTCCATTCCCTCTTCAGAAAGTCCCTGGCCCACTCCTCGCAATTTCAATTCTCACCAACGGTAACTCGCTCAAAGAACAATGTCTTCAAACCTAAAAAGCTTCATCTTGTCTTCACCGTTGAACTTAGATGTTTCTTTCAAGCGCTCAAATCTTATGAATTAAAATCATTTTTCGTATCTTATGGTTTTCACAACTCTGCTAGTGATTCCTCTCTTTCCTTCTACTTCAAAAACTCTACCATAATGTATTTCATTCATCATATACATAGGTGATCTCCTACTCACTGGAATGCCTCCTCAGCTATCTCTCAATTCATCATTGTTCTCTCTAATTGATTCTCAGTAAAACATATTGGTCCCGCCACCTATTTCCTGGGTGTTGATCTAACATCCCCAAAATTCCCGTAATTTATTTATGATAATATTCATTAAAATAATGGGGAAAATAGATGAAAGGATCGAAACCTTCCACCACGAGCGTGACATAGTGCGACGTCAAGTGTCACGATTACTTGATAACTTATATTTTAAATTGTGGGCCATAATTAAGTATAATAACCGAATTTCCCCACGTGGCTGAGAAATAAAATATTGGTCCTAGAGACATTTGTATTGCTTGGCATTTTAAGATTGTCAAGTGTCCAAAACTAAAAGGATACTTGTGATGGTGGGAAATTGCCACATTTCTTGCAAACTTGTTCAAAACCCATCTTCCCAGCGTCACTTTCAGACACCCCACGCCATTGTTTCAGCCTTGAATCTCTGTAAATGAATTCTAAAAGCTTCCCTTGTCATTACTCTAAGAATTAAACAAAAAAAGCCAAAAGAATATTGGTTTGAGAATCTTGTGCACACAGGTGTTCTTGGAGGCCAATCTGAAAAGGAAATTTGAATCAGGGAAAGGGATTAACATTCTGAAAATTTTGAAAATGGTAAGAACTTCACTCTTTGAGCTCCATTAATGGAGTAAAATACGAAACTCGTAAGTAAACTGCTTCTGGTTTAGAGACCTCTGAGTCGCAGTTTGTTTGTCCTAGTTCTTGGCTATTGTTTTGGGCAGGCAGTTAGGAAGTGATACCAATTTGGACCGTGAGTAACATGGATAACCCTTTATTTAATAAACTCTTGCATTTTTGTTTTTGCATGCACTTTATTTTGTTGAGCCTTAGGCTCTTGATGATTGCTATGTAATGAGCATTAATGAATGCATGTATGTTTGGTCCACTAGCTGTTATGCCTTGTTATATTTCATTAAACCATGTGAAGGACTATCTTATGACTCCAGGATGGTGGCATGGGAGAAGGGTCCTCCAAGGGGGGTCACTTGGGGAAGAGAATTGGATCATTTTCTTTGTTATGCTTATAGTCAATTATGATGATGATTTATTTGAGAGCTCTCTATGGCATTTTGTTATGGATTGATGTTTTGCTAGTGGACGGGGGCCCTGCTTGATACCCGCTTGTCATGCATCATGTTGATATTTTAGGTTGGTTTATTATTTTAAGTGCAATCCCTATTGTTACTCACTAAGTTTACTTTGTAAACTTACCTTATTTTTACATAAATGTATAGGTGATCGACCGAAAAATACTGAAGGTGACCGGGAGTAGTTGGATCCCTTCTATGAATGACACGAGATGTATGTATATTGAAGAGTCAGATTTGTGTGGAGCCTATGATGAACAATTTGGATTCTACATATATCCTGGAACACACTACAAGGTCAATGTGTATGGTAACCTCTTGGGAAGTCTTCTAAGTATTAATGAATTCTACAAGGATTAGCCCTTAGGATGGGAGTAATATGTTATGCTAATATGGTTAATATTAGCAGTAGCATGTAGATGAGGAAGGTTTAGCCTAAAAACTAACTTACCTTCTAACTTTATAAGGCTTAGAAGCCCTTTTTGATGCTTTTGGAAACTTATGTAGACCGTAATCTACAACACACTCAACTCACAAAATTGGATTGCAACTTGAAAATAACGCTAATTCTTTATTTGAAGTCAATCAAGAGAAAAAAAACTCTAGAACCGAGATAGACAAAATAAATAGAGCAACTACGTAGGCCAACAGTCTCTTAGTGGGCTGGGCTTACAAAGCAAATAACGAAGATACGAAAAGGGTTAACTTGAAAAATATAAAGGTTTTTTACATAGTTTTAAAATTAAGGTACATTAAGGTTTTTTTTTGGGGGGGGGGAGGAAATAAGGTGTTTTTACATTGTGATATTACAATATTGCAACACAACAGCAACAATTCGCTAAAACACCAAGTTACATCAAAATAACTCGCCAAAATACCAAGTCACAACAGAAACGACTTGCCAAAACACCTAATCACAACAAAAACAACACGTGAAAACAAATCAAACACAACTCTAAAACACTGAGTCACAACAAAAACAATTCACCAAAACACTGAGTCACAACAATACAAACAACTCGGCGGAACAATCGAGTCACAACAATCACAATTCACCGGAACACTGAGTCACAACAATCACAATTTGCTAGAACAACAAAGTCAGAATAATACAACAAGTCAAGCACAACTCGCTGGAAATTCAACCCCACATTTCGCCGAACAACTAAGTCACGACAATACAACAAGCACAACTCACTGGAAATTCAACACAAAAACTAAAATTAGCACAAAAAAAGAAATTGAAACTCAAATCAACACAAAACACAACTCTAATTTAAAAAATTGAAACTGAAGTTACAAAGTTGAAGCTCTAATTAAACAAAAATCCCCAAATTACAAACCCTAACTCACAAAATTGAAACTCTAATGATATCGCTGTATAACTTCTCCCTCTGATCATGAGCAATCTCAGTACTACCACGGAGTTGCCCCTAAAGATCCAAATAAAATATATTGCAAAATATTATTATGCCATTTCAAATGTGTGGATTTCAGAACAAAGAGTAATCTGAGTGTCAGACTTAGGTGCACCATCTTTATAATTAAACAAGAGACATCAGCGGTGACAACAGAAGGATGAGGCAATTTTGGCGACGACGATGAAAGGAGAAAAAAGCAGCATCGGCGATCGATTTTTTCAAAGAGAGAGAGAGAGAGAGTTGGGGAGGATAGATAAATCGTTTGTTTTTTATTGGGTACGTAGGGTCACCTGATTTTTCCAAATTCAAAAGTAAGATCTGGTTTTTATAAAGTGGTATTAGAAACACCTTAAAAACCTAATTAAACCATACGAAAAAAGTGACATATAGAAAAAGGCAGTTTGACTTCCGATCTACGACCTCAAACGCCTAAAATCCACCATGCATTGTGGCAAAGCCACGATTATTGTCCCTCTCGTTTCGAGCTTTCCGGAACGCTATTATGGACTAAAATCGGACATCGTATGCAAAAGTTAAGCCTGTTTGAAATCACGCATGCGATGTTTTCATGTCTAGTTGTCCCAACGATCTAGATAAGTCAATGTCTTGTCTTGCACCACATCAACCTTTTCCTCATTAGAAACTATGGTTCTAAACTATGTGATTTCACTTTTGAAGGCTATGTTTTGCACCAAGCTATTTACTCTCATGTAATAAAGGATGCTAATGAAGTATATTAAGGTTTCTGCTTATTGAAGTCTTCTACTGCATTTAAATGTTTTAAATTAGAAGCTTAAATGAATGCAAAATGGACATTGCATAAACGAACGTAACAAATGGTTAGAGGTTTTAATACCCTTCATAGCAAAAGCCAGCAGACTGAATTAATAGTCTAAATATGTTCAAGTAATCTGACCTTTTTTTATGGACCTTAACCATTTAATTGAGTAGAAGATTGAATTCCTAAACTAGTTTCATGGTTGAAATGATTCAATATATTCAAAATGTCCTTCAAAAGACCTATGAAGTATTAAACTATCTATATGAAAAACTTAAGTCTTGAACTTTATGATGAGCTAGAGTTTAGTACTTGGGCCTAAAAGATTTAGTTAGCCCCATAGTGTATTAATTGGATTCTAACAAGCATTGGACTTGCCTTAATTTCATTTGGGTAGTATTATTGGGACAGTCCATATTTTGCTAGTGTATATGGGTCAATTGGACTAAATTTAATTAGGGCTCTTTACATAAAAGGTCTTTTTTTTATATGCCTTGCTAAATACTTTTAACTTAAAAGTAATTTCAAATATATCATTTTCTATTTCAAAACTACTCCAGACCAATTTTAATTAAAATTTATTTTTGTGACCAATTTTAATTAAAATTTAAATCTTTATTAATTATTATTTTTTATAAATTATAATTATAATATATTAAAAGTAGATATTTTTTCAATACAAAAATAATTGTCTTTATGTAATGCCAGCCACACTTTTGACTCCGAACTGACGTACTGACGCCGCCATGTCACAAACACACTAGCAATGTTACCTTTCGAAAAATAAATGTTACCACCCCGGATAAATATCACGATAACAAATAATAAACAAAGAAATGGTAACAACCCCAATCAATGGTAACAAAGTGATAAAAAGTAAGAAAATTAATAGGAAAAATCAACCGGAGGATGGTAACAACCCCAATCAATGGTAACAAAGTGATAAAACATAAGAAAATTAGTAGGAAAAATCAACCGGAGGATGGTAACAACCCCGATCAATGGTAACATAATAAAAATAATTTAAAAAAATCAACGAAAAGATGGTAACAAAAATATCGATAAATGGTAACAATATTGGCAACTCACAACCGCTGGTGTGCACAGATGGAGTGGCAGAATATATGATTCAAAAAATAATAATAATAATAATAATAATAAAATAAAAAATTTGAAGATGCAAAGTAAGCTGTCGAAACGGTCATCAAAATTCAACTAAAAATTGAAGAAAACAAAAGAATTAAAAAAAGAATTGAACATTGAGCTTGCAGTCAAAAATTCTCCCGTCCAGCAACAGACTCGCTGTCGAGTGGTACATTCTTGGAACCAAACCGAGAGTCAAGGCCATGAACCGCAGCCCCACTAGTTCACTTTGTCTATACAAAACCGGAAACATACACGACTGAGAAGCCATTTTGAAACCTTGAGTCCCGGCCTGAGCTCCGTTAATTATCAGGATGTCGCCGGTTGCAAGTGGTGAGGCACTGCGGCGCGCGGCGGGTTGTGTGGCGCTGTGGCGGCAGCAGCGGGTGTGTTGTTTGAGCAAGGTTTTGCATATATGTATATAAATATATATATATAATAGAGTTATTTATATACACAAATAAGGTATAAATAAATCAATATTAAAAATAATTATAATGATTTATTAAATAATAAAATAAAATAAAATGATTTATTAAAATAATATAATTAATGGCATAAAAACAATGTAAAGGTGTATAATTGTAATTATTTTATGGAATAGATATAAAAATGATATGAATAAAAAAAATGGGGTATAATCTTTAATTTCCTCATTTAATTATAATGAGTTTTGGAAGGTGTCGTGATAGTTGAGGTCATTCAAAAAAATTTAATTATGATGAGTTTTGGAAGGTGTCGTGATAGTTGAGGTCATTCAAAACCTAATTGCATCTTCCTAAGTTAGGAGAAATATATCAGCTGTAATCTTCTCACATGCAAAAATATGCTTGGAGCAAAAGAAGACACCACTCCTATGTCTAATTCTATATCACTTCGTTTTATTGATGGATCTACTACTACTCATGCCACTAACTATCGTCAAAATTTTTGTGCTTTTCAATCTCTCTCTCACTCTCTCTTACCATACTTGATATTTGTTTCATTGTAAACAAGTTATCTCAACTCATGCATTGTCATACAGAAACACATTGGACAGCAGTTAAACTTGTCCTTCACTATCTCAAGAACACGACCTACTATGGCTTTCTCTTACGAAAATCACCTTCATTAACTCTCAATGCCTTCATAGACTCTGAATGGGCAAGAAATCGTGATAATCGCAGCTCAACCTCTGCTTTCATTATTTATTTAGGCAACTGCCCTATATCCTGGGGCTCCAAGAAACGAAAAATCATTGCTTGTTTATCCACTGAGGCTGCATATTGTGCTCTTGTCTCTCCTCTCTGAATTTTAAATATTTATTTCCTCTACACCTACAATATTTTGTGACAACATTGGTGTCATCTACTTATCTGTAAACCCAGTTTTTCATTCCCGGATAAAGCACCTTGCTAGTGATTGTGTGACCATGTCCGAATAAATCCTTCAAAGTTTCTTACATATCCACAGATGATCAACTCGCAGATATTCTCACTAAATCTCCTCCCCCATCATTATTTTTTTTGTGTATTTTCATTCCAATATTGGAGTCTTCAATATGAGCTCCATCTTGCAGGAGACTATTAAGCAAATCATAAAGGTTTCTAAACTAATAAAAGTCAATCACTTAAGTTGCCAAAAGCAGGTACAAACTCGGCTAATGGAATTGGAAGCTCAACATGGAGACTCAATGTTATTAGATATAAGGCACATTAGGTTACCACATCAGTATGGAACTCGGCCACTACATAAACTGTTGACTGAGTGTCAACGCAAAAATATTGTTCATTCAAACTTGTTTATATACATATATATATATATATATCATTTGAATTTCAAATGTGTCTCGCAAGGAGACAAGACAAAAAGTCTTGCAACTAAAATGAGGTACTAGCAAGACGGGCCAATAAACAACTAACCACAAAGACTGTTACTTCAAATTGGCCCAAGTTTAATGAGTGTTTCTTTCAATTTGGGTATCATTTCATAGTGCGGTACTAAAATCTTAGGGTTAATTACACTTAACGTCCTTAACCTTTTAAGTTATTTTAGATTACGTCCTCAATCTTTTAAAAGTGTTATACTTAACATCCTTGTAACGATTTTCGTGTATTTCTACCGTTGAATTGGGGAATATTATAGTAAAATACAAAAAATTAAATATTTGAATGTTTAAAATTTAAAAAAAATAGGGAGAGACACCCCCTTTAGCTATCGTAAATGACAACAAAAGTACTGTCATTTCCAGCAACAGCACCGGGAGAGGAGGGAGACTTCCTCTGTGCTGTCTAAAATGGCAGCAATAAGGCTGCCATTTCCGGCAGTCAAAAGGAAGGGGTCTCCCCCATTTTTTTTTTAATTTTAAACATTAAAATATTCATTTTTTATATTTTAATATAATACCCCCTCTAATTTAACGGTAAAAATAGACGGAAACCATCACGTGGACGTTAAGTGTCACAGAGACGTTAAGTGTAATACTTTTAAAATGTTAGGGATGTCCAAAAGTAAAATTAAAGGTTTTAGACGTAATCTAAAATACTTAAAAGGTTGGGGACGTCATGTGTAATTAATTATTTAACCTAAATGGGCTACTAGCTATAACTTGTGCAGGTCGAATTTATTATGTATCGAAATCGCGACATACAATATTTCAACATTTACTCATAATTCACATCAACCATGCTTGTATTCTCTTCACCTCAATGAATCTTTCATTATCTGCTGTATTGCTTTTGATTTGAAATGTTTATTTATTTATTTTTGACAGATTTCAAATGTTTATGAAATCCCCTTTCAAAAAAAGAAAAGAAAAGAAAAAGAAAAAGAAAAAGAAAAAGAAAGAGAAGCATAATTTTGCCTTCACTTAATCGGAAAATAGCCAAAGCCTTCATCATTATAGTGGACATAGGTTCCTTAATATCTCTAATGGCAAAGTTGACTAACCCCGATGAATAACAACTTGTGAAAATCCTTGTTTCGTGTTCTATTTTTTACTTTAAAATCAAAATAGAAAATGTTCAATTTAGATGCGTTTAAAAATATTTTGTGAGATCCATATATACTTCACAGAACTCCACTCATTTTATATTTATTTTAAAATAAAAAATCGAATGCCAGTAAAGACTTCATCTTAATTTACGGTTACATATGATAATACTGCACGATATCGAACAAACTTTAACGTCCCTTGTGACTACGTATGGACATGGTTTGGTTTGGTTTAGTCGTGGTTTAAAAAAACCATACTAAACCGAAAACTGATGGTTTTTTGAAAAAATAACCGTTCAGTTATTTTGTAATATTAAAACCAAATCAAAACCAAACCATTCGGTTTTGATTTGGTTTGGTTATGATTATATAAAAAATTATAAAATATAATTCAATGAGGTTATCGACTAAAGGTAAAAAAAGAAAAGTATGTATTTTATAGGAGTAGCAATAATACTCTAAGTTTTAAATTGCATGATTTTAATAGAAAGTGAGATTGTTTAGTAACTTTATTCTTTTAATTCTAAGAATTTAAATAAAAAAATTAAGTTAATAAATTCAAAATCAAATCATTTAGCTTAGTTGTGGTTGGAAATCATAACCAAGTGGTTATTTGTTTTAATAACCATAACCTTTTGAAAATCTAGAAAAATCGAACCAAATCGGACCAAACCGCTCGGTTTTAGTTTAATTCAGTTGGTTATAGTTATTCTGCACAGCCTTACTTCTGACCCAAAATTGCCAAGTAAGTCAACATCATTAGAATACATATGGGTAAATCATAAATGAATGAATGAATGAATGAGTATAAATGAAGATGGTGATGTGTGTTACAAGGTAATAAATAGGCCACCAACCCTACAAAGTGAACTTGATCAAGTATCATCTTAGTGTCATTGCACCCTCATACAAATAATACTCCCTCAGTCCTATAAAAATAGGCATTGTTTCCATTTTTATTTGTCTCATATTATAGTACATTTACATAAACGAGATTGAACAATTAGTTGTTCTTTTAAATATACCCTTAGTCAAACTACTAATTAATTTTTAATGCATTAAATATAACTATTCTTTAATAGGGGTATATTAGACTATTAAGTGTGATTTTTGTATTTTCAACCACATTAAATCACATTTCTTAATCTACGCGTAAAAAGCATATAGGTTTATTTTTATAGTACGAAAGGAGTATACTGTAATACCAACTGCTAATTTAATTTTTAAGGGAGGTAATATATTCACGTTAGCGACCCATATATTACC
Organism: Nyctanthes arbor-tristis; assembly: GCA_963692815.1. Taxonomy (NCBI): domain Eukaryota; kingdom Viridiplantae; phylum Streptophyta; class Magnoliopsida; order Lamiales; family Oleaceae; genus Nyctanthes; species Nyctanthes arbor-tristis. The sequence goes on from CAVNYN010248192.1 coordinate 10,935, forward strand.
ACATCACAAGTACCAGACGAGACATCTAGGGCCTAAAATCTACTACCCAAAAAGCCCATGAAAAAAAAAGAGAAAAACAAACAATTGTCAAGAAAAGAAAAAAAAACAATAATAAAAATAAAATTGCCTAAATTCTAATAAAATTTTCAAAACAGCAAACTGGATTCAGCCATTCAAGAAATGCCAATTTGGGAAAGGCCCATCTTCGAACTGATCTTGCTTGATTGGTTACCTCAATATTAATTAGAGCCTGTCCCATGTTACCCAAACAAATTTATTTCTCCAACATTTTCCTTCACTTTTTGTCGTAGGAATGATGAAAATATTTTACTGCTACTTATTAGGCGAGCAATGTATTTGGACACCTTTGGAATTTGGGCATTTTTTAATCAACGCACTAATCTTTAATCAAATATTTAATTATTTTCTGAAAAACCGAACAGAATATGTACTAGTTGGTAGTACAATTTCAAAATATGGGACCACTTTTAGTAACACGTCGATCGAAGGGTATTAAAACGTAGTACTAAATATCATATACCCAAATCTAGAAGTCAGGAAAAGAACAACGTAGAAAGCAAAAGAACAATAGGATTAAAATAATAGACTCTGATTCTTGGCCATTGGCACTACTAATCATCAATCTTAACCTCCATCAACATTAATTTAATATACTTGTTTTTCCAATATTAAAATATCCCATGGCAGTAGCTGTCACCCTATACATTTAATTATATTAAAAAAACCCAAAATAAACAAAAATAGAAAGGTAAACAGTGATAATATAATCGATGATGACGTCGCAGATGATGTAATCGTGCAAATCAATATTTAAATAAATAACAGGTACCAACTAGAATATAAAATGGGATTGGATGCGTAACCAATATTTTTACTTTTATTTGGATATATTAATCTAAGAACATAATTGGAGTCCCACAAAAATCAAGCTCCTCTATACCATATAATAATTATGTTTAATATTGCATACCTAATTAGTATACTTGAATTTGATGAATAATAAGTCGATGATTTTTTAACTTGTTGGCAAAACAAAAGAAGAGCTAATACCCTGTATGTTTATACAACAATTCTAATAAGACATACTTATCTGACATGTTTCATTAGACATTTTAATTCTGTTAGTTGTGAGCCTTCAAACCCACAATTTCCATATAATCGAAAATGACCAACTAACGCATCACACTTGTTCATTTCAAATATGCATGTTTCCTTGTAATTAATTACGACACTAGAGTTGTACGCGCAGACATTTAAGTTGTAGCGAAGCTGATAAAAAAGATTTATTCGCGGTGATTGCCAAAATAGGTTAATATAGTAGCACAGAAAACTCATAAGTAAAAGTCTCACGCGTCGTACTAATCTAATCTACGGTATATAAAAACTACACGAAGACGTGCTCGGTTAGTACTAGGGATTTTCACTTTGGAATGTCCCCTGAGGCTTTAGGACAAGGTTAAGTCCCTCTCGTCATAATAGCCATGTCTTTTGCTCATGAGAGCTGATTCAAAGGACACCCCAAGATGGTGACTATTCAACGTCGTCATCCAAAGAACAACGTACGTCTTAAGAGTCTTAGATTTACGTGATTAATCTCGTAGATTAGTAGTTTAACCGAAAAGACGCTCTAAAATACAGGTACTAGATTAGCTTAGCTTCTTTATAAACTTGGAAGTTGGTTAGATGAAACAATTTCGAACCCCACTTAAAGATCGAAATTTTTAACAAAGAATAGATAGAATGTAGATGTAGAAGATGAACATTAAAAAAAAATAGAAAACATTATAATTTTTTGTTCATCCTAATTGAAGACCGTGCATGGTTATCTACCAATGGTCTCCTGGGTACACAAAGCACAAAAAAAATGCCCAAAGCATGGAAGCTTTTAGAGACTTGGAAAAAATGAAGACCTTCGAGAATGGCGTAGCAGAATGACGGAGAAGAAGGGCGGCCGGTTCAATTTCTGCAGCCGATTATTATCAGCTGCTCGAATCCTGATGATGCTGCTAATAATCGAGGCGAAAGGAGAATTTGTTTTGCCATTGATGATCTTTTCCATCAGCTCCAAATCCTGCCACCATTGCTGCTGCTGGGAAACTGGAATTTTAACATTTCACGTTAGAGTTACGGCTGTAAAAAAATTGCGCAAACTTACCGATGCATGGAATTAAAGGGTTTACTTGATAATTTTGTGAGCGAAATGTAGGTGAAAACATCTGAAGCATATGAGGTTCCTTTTGAAGCATATGAAGTTCCTTAGCCTTCGTGAATTGCCCATATCTATGCATTTCATTAGCCTTCGCCGAGGCAGGAGAATTTAGGTGGGTTTGACTTAAGAGCTGGACGGCTTCTGTTTCATTATACTCGCCTCTTCTTCGATCATCTTGGTCGTTTGCGCTCACTACTTGGTGCTAGAAAACGAGGCAAATATACATAATCAATGCGAGAAAACCAAGATATAAACCATAAATTCGAGATATTCAACCACACTAAGTACATGTATATATACCTCTTGAACCAATCCCGGGTGTCTCCATTCAACGTCAAGTTGCATTGACGAAGAATGTTGGTCTGTAGCGAGATGAACGCTATCCCCAAATTCTAGACTGCTTGGCTTTGAAACCGAACTTCCCAAACTCAAGTCGAGATTGTGATCAAACGCATTGCTAGAAGGCTCCTCTGCGACACGCAAAATTATCCGTGCAGTCTAGAATCAATTCAATGAAGAATTTAAAGGAAATAAAAGTACATATACGAACAACTACTTGCTCTTTGATTTTACCTGCAGCTTTAAGTTCTTCTTCATAAATGCTGGGATCAAAATTGGTTACAGCTTCCTTTCCATTACACTTGATGGCAGCTTTATCATAAGCCCTAATTTGGTGTAAGAAATTACATACATTTTACCCACTTGCCACATAACAAACTCGAAAAATAAAAGTTAAAACCTTGTTTCTGATTCAAACACAAACCTGGCAGCTTCGATTTCAGTATCGAACAGTCCCAAATAAACATACCTGTTAACCGTAAAGCGAAAATGAAGTTATTTATATATCAGAAAATTTAAAAAGGGCTATCTTCACGAGACGAAGGTTTAAAAGTGATTACTTTTTGCCTAAGAACTGGCCCATTCTGGCTTCCCATCTACCGCATTTGTGCAAAGTAACACCTCTATACTTTGAACTTCCTCTTGGAAAACCAGTACTTTGTCGTCGAAGTACATGAACAAATTCTTCCTTGGTTAGATTGCTCATCTGATATCGCGACATAGAATATTATGTTTCTTATCGGAAAACAATCCACTTTTCCTTTATCTCGCCCAATAAACCTCAAAATTCACAAACGCTAAATCTAGGACGTGAAACAAAGAAGACTCTAATGACATATTTTGATGGCTAAAATCCTATTCATTATACCGTTAAGTACCATACTATGTATCTTAGATTAAGTTATACCTGTTTCAAGTCTTCCTCGTAATCTTCCAAAGTAAAGTTTATGTCTGCTTCGACCCCACGGAACTTAATCGCAGCCCTATCGTACGCACTGCCACACTCAAAACATTAATCTCTCCGAATTTTCACATATAAATTTTTCTTTTTATTCAATAATCAAGAACTTAATCTTACCGGGCTGCAGCATGTGCTGTATCAAATCCACCTATACAAATTGAAAGGATATAAAAGAATCAAGTTTGCTAGTCAGACTATAAATAAACCTTAAATTTCGTTAATTTCGGGCTAAGGAAACATTAACTGACCTAGATAAACTTGTTTCCCACAATCCCTGAATTAAGGAAGAAAAAGAAATAAAAATTCATAAAAATTGGAGGATTAAAATCTGAAATATGAAGGATGTAATTTTGATATTTATAATAATAATAATAATACAATACCATATATGTGATTCCCACCGGCCGGTTCGCCGGTAAAAGGTGACGCCACGATACTGAGAGCTCCGGGACCTTGGTCCGCGGCGGCTTTTCTTGAGAGGCTGCAAGACTTCCGGCGAAGACTTCCCTAGGGCGGAGCCGCCGGCGGCGTTTGGTTCAGACTGGCCGAATTTCACTCCCATCCAGTGAGACCTTGGGAAAGTGGGTGTTCCACCAGCGGATGTATCCGTGGTGGTTTCAGAATCTTCCACCGGAAAAAACTGCCGAGTGACGGGCGGCGGCGGGTCACTTCCCAACGAACATAGACCTATATCATCATCTTCCCCGTTGTGAGACACCGAAAAGCCAAAGATTTTGCTGCTTCTTTTCTTGTTCCCATCCCCAGTACTTCTCTCAGCTTCTTCTTCAGAAAATCCATCCTCTGCCCCCGCCGCCGGTAATGATGAACCCAGCTTCCACTCCGATCCGACCCATTTTCCCCTTTCACCGTCGGATTCTTCCTCCAGCCCCCGATCCGGTGAATAGTTCAGATTCCACATTTCTCAACCTTTTCTCCGCGTTGGATGAGAGAAGCAAAATTTTATTTCGGGTCGGAGCTACAAAAGGCTTCTTCTTCGAGTTTTGTAGGCAGAAGGCAATAAAATAATGGCAGAAATGACAGAGAAAGAAAGAGAGAGAAACCTATACAAGCATAGATTCTGCAACAAAAAATCTTCCCAATTCCAGCAGTTTCAGTCAGCTAGCTAGATAGATCTCCTTAAAGATCCTTCCCATCTGCCCAATACAGCACCAGACGAGACGAACCCAGTTTTTCAAGGCTCTGAGAAAAAGCTCCTTTTCTCTCTCTCTCTCTCTCTCTCTCTTCTTTTGGGATTTTAATATCGAAGAAATAATAAAGAGTCTACCTCGAGAAGGATCAGTATTTTCCCTCTCTCTCTCTATGTACAAATCATAAATACAGAGAGAGATGGTTTTTATGAATTTCTTTCTATTTTTAAACTACATAGATAGATAGATGGATGGGTGTATTTTCACTACTGGTGTATGTACAAAGGAAGCATTAACTTACTCTCTCTGAGTTTTCTCTGTTTCACTGTATGGAGAAAACAATGGAAGAAAGAGAGAGAGAGGGGGTGGGTAACATCTCTTTCTTCTTCAACTTTCCGACGTTAACCAAATCGAAAAGCATCTCTCAATCCATTTTCCACTTTCTCTCTCCTCATATTTTTCACCTATATATTACCCATTAATGGAAATAAG